>CALSCE010009492.1:0-18679 GCA_943593645.1 Bovichtus variegatus | reverse complement strand
TTAACCTTAATATGCTGTTTTTGATTCACTGAGTTAATATATTCATGTCAAATACATCACCTGGAGTTCCTTGATCTTCTTCTGAAACTGAGCGCTAAGAGACTGTTCATCCTCAATCTTGCTGAGGAGCTGGCTGGTCTCAAAGTCCTTCCTGGAAGACGGTAACAACATTTTTTTTGTTATACTTATAGTTGACTCAAGATCATTATGTTGCATTGTGGCAATAGTGATATGTAAGGATTAAAAATAACAAACAAAAACATACTTCTTGAGTTTCTCATCAGATTGCTGCTTGTCATTCTCCAAATCCATAATGGATTCTTGAGCCAGTTTCAGATCTCCTTCAAGCTTCCTCTTGGCTCTCTCAAGGTCCATGCGGAGCTTCTTCTCTTGCTCCAGTGATCCCTCAAGCTGTCAGATGACAGGCAAAGGCAGTTGATTTGAGACATTTAAAGACTGATCATCAATACCAAGAACACTAAGTGGAAAAAACAAGTCATAACAATTGTTTTCTTACATCGTCCACTTGCTGTTCCAGCTTTGTCTTGGCCTTGGTCAGAGTGTTGACTTTGTCTTCCTCTGCCTGGAGATCATCAAGTGTTTGCTGGTGGGCCTCTTGGAGGGCTTTCTTTTCCTTGGTTAACTTGGCAATGGTCTCATCTTGAGATGCCATCTCCTCTGTCAGGTTTTTCACCTCAAAAGGGAATGAATGGTATTTGTTATAATATAACTTAACATCTGTACATATTTGATTCTGTAGAAACATTTTTATCATTTTGTATGAGTGTATATTACAAGTTATATGAACCTTGTTTTCTGTGGCATGTTTCTCCTTCTCCACTTTAGCCAAGGTGAGCTCCAAGTCATCAATGTCTTTCTTCAGCTCAGAGCATTCATCCTCCAGCTTCCTCTTCTTGGCAGTCAACTCAGCATTCATTTCCTCTTCATCCTCCAGTCTCTCAGTTGTCTCTTTGAGTTTAGCCTCGAGCTGGATCTTGCTCTTAATGAGCCCTTCACACCTTTCCTCAGCATCAGAAAGATTGTCACCTTCCTAAAATACATTTTGAATATGTTGGTTTGTTATCTTCTTTGTTAGAGATTTTAATATTCATCCATTTTAGTAAATTACTAATTCAGTTGATCTACAACTTTGGCAAGGAAATCATAAGACAGGCAAAGCATTTGGCCTGTCTTATCTCACCTAGATATCTAAAAATCTGAGCAACAGTGTTCAATTAAGTTCACACTTGCTTTTGTTTCCTACATACCGAAGCCACTTGGAGTTGCAGGTCATTCTTTTCCTGCAGCAGGGAAACCATCTTCTCCTCCAGTTCCTTCTTCTTGGCCAGGGCAGTAGCCAGATCTGATTTCATCTTATCATAGTTCTCCTTCATCTGTGATAGCTCCTTCTCAGTCTCAGCACTCTTCAGAAGAGGCTTGATCTTGAAGTACAGTTTCAGCCATGGCCAATTTTTCACATTCATGAAAGAACGGATATTGTACTGGATGGAATAGATAGCTTCCCTGGAAAAATATTGTTCATAAAGTGTTAGTTTTACTGAAATGTAATGTTGTATAACTACTGAGGATGACAATTCAAAAAAGATATCTGTAATATAGATTTCTCATTCGACTACTGATTAGTGTATTATATTTGGATCCTACCTCCTTTCCATCATCTTAACAAACTCCTTCCTCATGACATATCCTCTGCAGAGAGCCTGAGTCATGGTCACCAGTGTAGCCAGTTTGTCATCTCTCATCTCCTCCAGGGTACCCAGCAGACCAGCTTTGAAGAACACCTATGTTGTCAAGTAAAGGAATTCAGTCATTAGTACACATAGATACACCAGAACATATACATGCCATAGCTATTGATATTTATATTGTCCTTAGAAAAGTACCTTTGTGTGCCCAAACTTGTACTGAGTGTGGTCCACATCAATGGAGCCGAGCAGCTTCTCTGAAGCTTTCTTGTTGTCAATGAACTGTCCCTCAGGGATGACACTGGCATTCAATACTTTGTATCTGCAAGACAAAATAATGTTGCTACCTTCCATCTTTTCCTGGTGTTTTCCACCACAATACTTCTACTGAAGTCAACTTCACTTGTTTCTAATGAAAACTGCATTCACCTCTGCTTAAAGTCACCGTAGAGGATTCTGCTGGGGAAGCCCTTTCTGCAGATTCTGATGCCTTCCAGCACACCGTTACACCTCAGCTGGTGGATGACCAAGAAGTTCTCCATAAGACCTGTATATTACCGTATTGTATTAAAACATTTCTTTACATAACAATGTTACACCAAGTTCACAAAACTGGGTTGTGCGCTTCTTACCTGGGGTCTTTGATTCATTTGGAATCAGGCAACGGACAAAGTGAGGGTGAGTGCTCCTCAAGTTGGTCATCAGCTTGCCCAAGTTCTCCTGTGGATCAGCAACACAAGATAATAGGTCAACTTGGTTTCAAGATGAGGCTCTTAATTGTTATCCAAAGATATGAAGCAATACATACTCTGAAAAGAGCAGAAACTGTCTGAAAGGAACCACCCTTCTTCTTTCCACCCTTCTTGCCGCCACCAGCAGCCTCTGTTTCGCAAAACATTTAATTTCATTAATGTGACTGAATAAATAACACTGTAGTAACTGTTTAAAGTTTTTCTTCTCTGGAAATGTGGATTTGATTTTTCAATTCACAGGAATAAGTATATTACCACAGAGTAAAGTCTGTACTGAATACTTAGAGTTTCCAAATACTAAAGTAAATGAACAAATACCAGTTTGTACTGATTAGCTTCTTACCCTCAGGTCCACCATGAGTTACATACAGTAATGCCAGAAGTTTGTTTGAGGATTTCTGGTAGAGCTGAACAACTGAGTCATTCAGGGGGTCCTTGTTCTTGTCCAACCAGCCAGTGATATTGTAATCCACAGTACCAGCATAGTGGACCAGGGAGAAATGAGCTTCAGCCTTGCCCTTTCCAGGCTTTGGCTTCTCAAAGGCCTTGGTCTTGCCAAGATGCTGATCATGCAGCTTGTTCTTGAAAGAAACGTCTGTAGCCTTGGGGAACATGCACTCCTCTTCAAGGATGGAGAAGATGCCCATTGGCTGAAAGGAAATGTTGTTATATTAAAAAGAATCAACCATTTAGTATGTACTCAGGAAACAGGATTTCAGTTCTACCTGACAGATTGGTCATACCTTCTCAATAAGCTCAATGCAGGCAGCCAAGTCCATACCGAAGTCAATGAACTCCCATTCAATGCCTTCTTTCTTGTACTCCTCTTGCTCCAAGACAAACATGTGGTGGTTGAAGAACTGTTGCAGTTTCTCATTGGTGAAGTTGATGCAGAGTTGCTCCAAACTGTTGTACTGTAATTACTCAAACATTTAATTTCATGGCAAAATAGGTTTGAACTTTAAAACTGCGCAGATATTCTTCATTAACTTACATCAAAGATCTCAAATCCAGCGATATCCAACACTCCAATGTAGTACTGTCTTGGCTGCTTTGTGTCCAGCATCTCATTGATACGGACGACCATCCACAAGAACATTTTCTCATAGATGGACTTGCACAGAGCACTGACAGAATTGTTGACCTGGAAATAAGGATTTCAGTTTGTTTATTTCTCAGAATAATATTTTTATATCAAAGTGTAAACATTTCCCAAATGTTTCCAATATCACATTTTCTTGTTATTACCTGAGCCACGGTCTGACCTTTGGTCACCATCTCGTTTCCGACCTTGACTCTTGGGTAGCACAGGCATTTCAGCATATCGGCTGAGTTCAGGCCCAGGAGGTAGGCGATTTTGTCAGCAACTGATGGAAAGAAACAGAAGAAATATTAAATACATGTTAACTTGTGTAGTATTTTACGCATCAGAAAACTTGCATGATGAGAATGTATTATTTTAGCAATTACCCTCATTGCCATCAGGTTCAGCCTGCTCCTCACGCTGCTTCTGCTTGAATTTCATGTTGCCATGATGCATCACAGCTCCAGTCAGCTTGTAGATGGCAACTTTCTCTTCACCACTGAAGCCCAAGATGTCAATAGCCATCTGCAATATATGCATAGCAAATCCTTTCAGAAAAGCAATTATTGTGACATTCATCTGCCGTTATTCTACAAATTACTATCAACTTACATCAGTTGCAACGAACTCGTCCACATCATTGATGCTTTTGACAGTGATTTCTCCCTGACTGATCATATGGTAGTCATAGGGGTTTGTGGTGATCAGAAGGGCCTCTGCAAGAAATTAGAAGAAATGCATGAGTGAGCACATACTGTTATTTTTTTTCTATTATTTCTTTATTGTGTTATAACATACCCAGGAGCTCAGGCTTGTGGCCAGTCATCAGCTGATAGAAGATATGGTAGCTCCTCTCAGCGGACAACTGGAAGGTGACACGGGACTTCTCCAACAGATCTGTGAGTATTTGTTTGATATAAAGAATTGATGATGAATGCAATCCAAGACACTATACATTTATATAATACTAATTGTTGACATTGTTGTTCACTACAAAAGGAAAATAACTAGAACTTACATGTTTCAATATCAGCTGAGGCCAGCTTGCCACTAGAGCCAAAGTGGATTCTGATGAATTTACCCTTAACATTTAACAGAAAATGTCAGTTTGACTCTAAGTAACAACAAGCATAAGAGAGTTTTGTGAATGTCCATGACATGTATACTTACAAAACGAGAAGAGTTGTCATTCCTCACAGTCTTGGCATTACCATAGGCCTCCAGCAGAGGGTTGGCTGCAATGATCTGATCTTCCAGCGAACCCTACATAGAGACATTATGGGGCTATAAAAAAAATATTCAACAACAACTTTGGCAAAGATGTTTAGCAGACAACTAATTTTACCTGTATTTTTCCAGTTTCTGCTTTTTTGTTAGGACCAGCCACTGCAATTGTTGCAAAGTACTGGATGACACGCTTGGTGTTGACAGTTTTTCCTGCACCAGATTCTCCACTGGAGAATTAAAGTATCAACTTTACTAACTTGGCAAGATAGTCATAAAGTTCCTAAAGAATTGTCTTGACATGTTGTGTTATACTCACGTGATAAGGACAGACTGGTTCTCACGATCTGAAATATAAGCGTACAAACTCATATAAACCTATAGTTGAGATTCTTCTATGTCTCTCTCATCCCCTCAAATGCTGTGCTAACTTTGATCTTACCAGTGAGCATGAACTGATAGGCATTATCAGAGATGGAGAAGATGTGGGGTGGAGCCTCAATCCTCTTCTTGCCTCTGTATGCATTAACAACCTGAACATCGTACACAGGGAGCCACTTGTAGGGGTTCACAACGACACAGAACAGGCCAGAGTAGGTCTGTAGCACCATAGAGAGAAACATTATCACATATGATGCACTGGCGTTTCAGATACAAGCACACACAATTATAAGATTGAAGCTTACGTAGATCATCCATGATGAAAAACGCTCTTTGAGGTTATACAGCACAGCAGGCTCATTGAGGTGGGTCATCATGGCCATGTCCTCAATTTTATCGTACTTGGGAGGGTTCATGGCATGGATGTCCTCCTCTTTTACAGTGAGTGTCTGAATAGGAAATCGATTATTTATTAAGATTTTATTTTTTATAAGATAGTCATATAGTCTCATATTGTAGTTATGACAATATGAAGCAAATCTGATTCTACTTTGCTGAGAGAATCTGAAGCAAGCATTATCCAAATGTTTCAGAAAACGGTTATCAATTTATCTGTCCTTCCTAGGGTAATTTGAGTTTCACTGTTGGCATGATTACACTTACCTTTGGTGTCTTTCCTTCTACTGCCAGTGTCTCAACTGTGGCTTTGCCCCCTTCTCTTTTAATAAGTTTACCCTTGGAATACATGTCATCAGGATCAGCCACAAAGAAGGCCGATTTGGCATCAAAAGGAGCAGTCTGAGCCTCAATCCTCTCCCTCTCTGGTTTTCGGAGGTAAACGGATGCAGGCCCATAGGCCGCCATCTCTGCGTCTGTGCTCATGATGGCACCTAAAGCGACTGAGAATAAAAAGAGGTCAAACACACTGCATTTCTCTAGTATTTGTTTTATTAATTTTAACTTGCTTTTGGTAGGACTATCAGGTGAGGTGTGTTTTGAAATTGTGGATATCACATGAAATATACTATGATTTACCTCCTTTGCGCCCAACAGAAGATGGAATACAGTCAGGTCTGTTCTTTTTTATTCTATCAAGGAATGGTCAAGCATGAGTACATTAATCTATAGAGAAATATATTTATCTCTCAAATATGCGCAAACAACTTTTAAATGTATTACTTGCATTACATTTGTGTATAGCACACCCAGTGGTAATAAAAAAATGAAGGATAATACATTTAATTATTAAATACTAATTAAATTAAAGCTGATGTACTTACCTGTACCTGAGTTGGAAGCCTACCAGTTATCAACAGAGTCCTGGCCGCCTCTTTTATAGAGGGAGGACTGTCTTCACAGTAGATGTGCCTTGCTCAGTTTGGTCATGCATTCTTGTCATGTTAGTCCTGTGACATTGACATTTACATTGATTGATATTACCTTGCACTCGCATTTGTTGCAGTAGGTATTTTTTCCCTCTGACCAAATGGATTGTTCAAAAGCATAGTGTTGGTTAAATGATTTAAAAATCATCTGTTTACTTAAATAGTGAGTTTTAGACTTTATGTTGCATATATTTATTAACATTTGTTAACATTAGATGTTCTAACATATGACATATTACACATCCATTAATGCATATGCTTCCAATGCAGTTTTTACATGAACTTATGTATGAAAGAACAGGATTGATGTTGTTGGGGTTGTTAAATCTGAACTCCTATAGAATAATATATTGATACAAATGAATGTACTGAAAAGGAACTGTGGTTTTAAAATCATGATACTTACATTAATTCAAATATGTGTATGCAGAGGTTGAGAATTATATTTTTTAAACAGTAAAGAAGTTTACTCAATCTTACAGTTAGTTAATCAATTTAAAATAGAGAGGTATGGATTTTCTTTTGGATTTCCCTAAAACAGGGTCAGAGCCATTCCATTCAGAGTCACAGATATATTTGATATATATATATATATATATATATATATATTTGAGTTCCTTATGGCTATTATTGTTCTCTGTTCTCAAATATATTAATCCATTACAAATAATTTATTTGGATTACTTTATCATTTTACAGTACAAGTGTATGTCTCAAGAAATATCACTTTGTATTAGTAGGACATTCATTGGGGGCATATTTTAAGTGTTTCAACACGAGATAATATATCCTTTTCATTAACAGATCTGTCACCTACTTGTTTCAAAAAGAACAGGTTATTTTGATCTTCAGCCTTAGTAATAATAATCTTATTGGACTCTGCTATGGCAGGCACAGGTGGTGGTTTTGGAGAAGCCTATAAATGTCACTGGTATACAGTTGCATGATGGCCACGCATCTCAGATGTCTGAAATAAAATTGAGGCCGAGCGCCATTCCTTAAAAGCTGTGGAAGGATTACGTATTGCCTTGGAATGGAGTGGACAGCAGTTGCCATCTAGACAGGGATAAGACCCAAAATAAGTCCTGTGACAATAAACAAGATGTTGGAGATTCCAGAACTGCATAAGTACCATGAATGAAAAGTTTATCCTGGATAAATGTAACTTAAAATTTGAAATAAATAAATGAGGGAAAATAAATTCGTAGTTTAACCTTATCCTTACGACTTTATTTTGTATTTTTTTAAATCTGAATTGTTGATTGAAATTGTGTTATTGCCTTTTATATTTAATGTCGTGGAATTCAGCCGATACAAACTAAACAGATAGGTGGTGATAGTACAAAGTATGGAGATTCCTTTTCTATATTTATAGTCTTGCTGACCGCATTCCTGAGTTTGGAGAAACTATCCACGGGAGAGAACAAAGAGATCGAAGAGATTGAAAGGAGTGTTATTGGAACCAGCCGTCCGGTTATCCAGAGTTCCGCTGCCAACCGGTTAGAGTAGTAAAAGAGGGGGGATTAGTTAGAGGGCTACCTCTGATGAGGTGGGCAGTCAGCTCTTCACTGGATAAACAGATAACAATCGTAAATTTGCTGGACTGGTTATACAAATGGAATTGTACAAAATACATAACCAAAGCTTAATGCACACAGTGGAAAGTTATGACAGAATAATGACATTTTCCATTACATTAACTAACCTTCTGTCTTAAAAAAAAGGAGATGACCTTGAAGAATAACACCTTAATAGCACCTTAATAGGGCTATTGTGCAGAAGGTTGTTGCACACAAGCTATTCAAGTAAGGTCAGAGGTCTTTAGTCATTTTTTTTGACTGTTGTTAATGAGACTGTTGTTGTTTAGTTATGGTTCAGAACTATATCTCAGTTTGTATCATACAAATACAAATCTGATAGCAACATGTTAAAACATTTGTTATAGATGGTATGTATGGATATGTGTTGTGTCACCTTGAATACAGAGCATGTTGTGCACATGGGGCCAATTATTCTGTCTCACTGTGACGGTGACGAAATGCACCAGCTGAGTTTAGCTCTATTTAACCCTTGTAGAGGTCAACCTAAACAATGACATACTAAACTAAGTTTGACATTTTAATTGGTTGTTGTGTGTATGCTTATGGTGTGCCTCAGAATGATAGTGACCGAATTATACAATTCTTAAAGTATAAGTGATACAATTATATAATTAGAAATAAAAATAATTTCACAATGCAGGGATGTTTCAATTATTCCAGTGTGACTGCCACCACAACTCTGACCTGCTTAATTGTAGCATCATGGTGCTACATTACTTTTTGATATAGTTTAATAGTGAGCTTTACTTTATAGTTTACTTGAGATTTACTTGCTGAGGATACTTTCAGCTTGCCTCTACTTACAGTACATTTTATGACTGCACATTGTTTTGCAAATGACCCTCTTTGAAATTGAGCCTCTTAATGAGGCTGCAATGAAAGGACCAAATAGAAGATAAGATGGACAAATTGTCCCGACTAACATTCTCCTTTGTATGTCCTTGAGTCTAGTAGATGCATATAGATCAGCCTCTGTACTATTTCCTTGAACTAAAATATGACATGCCAAACACGTCTGGAGGAGGAGCCTGAGATTGTTTAAAAGAGTCCTCCATGACTGGGTAGTAACACTGAGAGAACCAAAGGCTGTGAGTGTTAAGCTCTCTCTGTACTCTGTACTTTTCTTTATTTGAATTTATTAAATTATTTCAGAGTAAAGGAAACAGACAGAACAGGGCAGGATATCTGTGCTTACTTTAAGGTTGAGTTTTCAGGATTTATGTTATTGACATCCTAGTTCGACAGTCTAGCATGAAATGCAATGATTTGTGGAGAATAAGCTTGAGTTTTGATTTGGTATCTTACATAATAAGCACAGTGGATAACTGGAATATTCTTATAAACCATAAGCAGTTGTGTTCGCCTCCTGGACACTTTGATCAGGAGAAAGTCTGTCATAAATTGGAAATCCTTAACAACCGAGTTAAGAGTCAGACATGATGAGACAATATCAAACAATAAGCATATCATTCTAGCATACCAAAACAGGCAGTCATTCATTAAAGATAAACAGACAGCTCTGTTGAATGGTCATATAATACTGTCTTTGTCATTCTAAACAAAATAAATTGTCTTTGCCTTAGTTGCCACTCACGGTTGTCAATAAATACAACAAAGCCAAAGTCAACTCCTAAAAATATCTGGGTACACAAATGGACAACCAGTTAGCCTGCAGTGTCCACATAAATAGCATCTGCCCCAAGGTCCAACAACACCCCGGCTTCCTGTGAATACTATGAGGGTGCTCAAGGGTGCTTGAGGCCATAAAGGCAAGAGCACCTTTAACATGCTGTTGTTAATTAATCCTTCTTGGTTGTAATACTGTGTAACCTACTGTATACCGTATATAGTTCAATCCATGTCCGGCAATTTGTGATTTTGTATTATAACGGCTACCCTAGCTGTGAAAAAATCAGAAAGCAATCACCTCACTATTCAAGACTGTATCATGTAAAGGGAAATAATTGTTAAATCATATCTGATGAAGTCCCAACCTGTTGCGCGAAAAACCCAAGTTTCAATAAATTGTTTTCTGATTGTTTTTTGCAGAAATCTTTTTTTATGATTAGAACCCTTGGGAGAAAAACCCTTGGGATACCCTCCTGGTAGATGTTTCTCCCTCATACTTAACCTGGTCCTATATTCCAGTTAAATTGTGCTGCCTTGTGGTGAAAAAAAGGAAGATACAGTACAGCCAAGAAAAATCTTTAATTGGTTTGTACACACAATAGGTTGTAGTCTTTTACTCAGAAAAATAAAACTATTAACATTGTTAGTCAATGAGAATTGTCAAGTGGCATTGCCAACACTTGAGTTACAGTGTGGGCCTTGTTGGAAGCATGTAGGACTGGTCATAAATTTAGAGTGAGGATATCTATTCATTCATACTGTCTGAACAGCCAAGCCACAGGAGAGTACTTGTAGTTGTTTTGAGCTCATATTAAGCCAATTGTCATTCCACTGTTACAAGTGGTCTCACTGTTACAAATGCCATCGACTCAATGTTAAGTCCTACCATAATCTCAGACAACAACTTGTCAGTGGTTTCAGTTTTACATTCTTTTAGGTGGTTTGTGTGAGCTTAAATTACAGACGGTTTCTGTCAGTATAGTATGAGAGCTCAAGATAAGATAGGATAGATAAGAACAAGATAAAAACAAGACAAAATAAAAATTACATAGTTATATACATACACCTTTCACTTATACAGACATGATCAATGATGGATAATTTCACAGGATTGTAAAACACAAATAGTGTTTGCATTGTAGCCCACTAGAAACAAATATATATAAATATAATTGCACTGGATAAGCAGTGCAAATTAAGAAAAAAAAGCATTTGGTTGACACATGGGTAGCATTTAGAAAAAGCGCTGCAAATATGGAAAGCTTTGCAAGAAGCTCACAACACAAACTGTTTCCAGGGGACACTAAAAACTGATGCACGCAGCTGCGTCACACTTGTTGTTGCCATGGTTTGTGGCTTCAGAAGTTATTGAAGTCGGCTATCCGTCAGTGGTGTTGGAAAATCACCTAAAATGTAAGTTTTTTTTAACATATTAACATTGTGATGACATGATCTATATATATCATTTATCAGCCATCAGCTTAAGTATTGGTGTACAATTCTAATGTTATCATTGTCAATAGAAACCTTTTACTGCACTCCCCTGTCTTGGATCAGTTCGAGGAGACTCTTCAAAGTCTGCCTCCTCCATTGTCCCACTTGATAGTGACAGGTTTAGTGCTTATAGCTTAAAAACAAGTTTAATTTTCTACATTAATAATTAAAATTTTATTTAAAATATAAATGGATTACATAACAAATACAGTATAACCCTATCTAAATATTTAGGGGTATTAGATTGAATTGAATAGCCTTACGATATGTACCAAAATACAAGTACATGGTGAAATTAAATATACTGTAAAGATGTAAATATTGTCACATTTGTTTATTTACCCTACATTTATGTCCACATTGTTGATATATATCTCAAATTCTTGTGTTATGACAAAACAGCTATACCCCTAACACATTTAAGAAAATGAATATGATAGTACTGTCAGTAACAGATGACAGTATTATTAGGGTTGATATATTTTGGAAGTTGATTGTGCTTACAAAAACTGAGTACATCAATATTGCACACAGTATACACAATTATTAAATACATTTTTTTTAAATGCACAGCATTGTTTGTGGAATTATTTCTTTTAATAAATAAATCGTTTATGTTAGTCATCTGTGTCCTCTTAATTTTGATATCACAGCCAGTGATGGGATTTAAATTTGGAGAAGCTTTAAAATGTCACTGGTGTATAGTTACAGGGCATGCTAATCTCAGATATCTGAAATAAAATTCAGGCCATGGTTTTACCATTAAAGCTTGACAAGTGTTATACTTCTCCTGGGAACAGATTTAATAAGGATTTCAAACTCAGATCATTTTACACAAGAAATATGTTGCTCACAAATAGCATTAATATTTGTTTCTGTGAGGAGTTGACTGACTGACTGACACATGATTTCGAAGGGAAAGTCTGAGATCATCTCCAGGATTATCTTTCATTTCCAAGTTTTGCACAGACTTGGCTCTTTATTTGCCAATTTACCATGTTCAAAAATAAATCCAACTAAGGGAGAGATCAGTGATTTATCTCTGGCAAAGAGAGAAAGATATATTTATAGGACACACTTATGTTATTTGCACCATATCGAACGTTTAAAGAGATTTCTTTTCTTAAATAATCAGTTTACTTCTCAAATGTATTTCATTTCATTAAAAAGAATAATGTCTGTGTAGGTAAATTAGGCCATTGCCAGCTATTTTATTATGTACACTATGTTGTATATGTTGTACATTGTAGTTGTCCCAAGGCTTGGGAAGAATTGCCAGAAATGTGCTGAGCTGACACACAGCCTTAAGCAGGAGTCACTACCTAAAACAGGGAAATGACTGACTTACTCCACTTGTTATTAGCCCTGGTATTATGGTAGAGTAGATTACAGATAATGCAGTACTGTAGTGCCTTGTCAGGTGTGCAGTGTTGCTGTAGTTTATTACAAAATGACAATTTTGTCAATTGTTTACGGGCAATAAGCAACTTGCGACGTGAGAATGGAGTTGGAGTTGATTACTAGAGAGCCATACAGACTGATCACTTTAACATTAACTGTACCCTAAGATGAACTGTAGCATTGTAAACATTTCATTCATTGACTCCATACTGTTGACTTGTAGTACAATGCAATTTACAAACTGCCAAAATATGTTCTGTTTTATAGTTTATAGTTATATGTTCTGTAGTATTTTGTGCATTTCAACTACTGGCTTTAATTTAATTATTTGTTGGCTTTTATCAAAATATAACTTCTTCAGCTTCTAAGGCCTGAATATGCACATATGACGAAGGTAAATCATGCTTTCATCCTTTGTCCACCACGCAGCATTTAGGTGCTTATCAAGCTCTGTTCACATGGTCTGACTTCGGAACCTTCTTGAAATTGCACCTGATGCCCTTTATCTATTTCCAAAATGATGCTTTTTATGATTGTTTTATGATGCTTATTTATTGTTATTGATGTTCTTTTGTTATTATTTTATGCTCTTAGTGCAAAGTAAATTCCCCTAGGGGCAATAAAGGTTACTTTTTCATTCATTTATTCAGTATGCAGTTTATTGACATTACAAGAAGACAATTCAACGGCTACTTCATATTTTATGAATTATGTCAAAAGGCTTCAGAATGATGTTGTCTCTTATTCAGCAGTGTCAGACTGGAAAAAAAGCAAGAAAAAGAAAAATGACTCAAAACATATTTCCAACATTTAGGCTATCTATCTGCAAGTTAATTTTAATTGTATGTGCAATTTACCATATTAAGTCTCTACACCATCTATGCAAATAAATAAATAATGGCATAAAGAATACATTTAACTAAAGAATTAACTTAAACAACCCCATTGAACTTAAGTGCCCACTCATTTTGCGTAAAAAGTCATCACATAATTGGTTACCCTTCCAGCATCACGGCTCTTGGCTCTCAGCTTGTTGACCTGGGACTCAGCGATGTCAGCGCGCTCCTGAGCTTCCTCCATCTCATGCTGAACCTTTCTGTGCCTGGCCATGTGGGTGTTGGCCTGCTCCTCCTGTGAAGGGTTTAGAGTTACAGTATGTTGGGATTTTTTTATATTTCATCATATTAGCTTTTTTGTGTGACCTTCCCATATGTAAGATGACAAAACATTTGACTCACAGCGTCCTCAGCCTGTCTCTTGTAAGCCTTGACTTTGAGCTGCAGCTTGTCCACCAGAGCCTGAAGTCTGGTCACATTCTTCTTATCCTCCTCAGTCTACACATACAAATAATTATTATCAATGAAGTATCTAAACCATTAAGAACTCATGATAGTTTTTAGTTAAATAATAAATTACCTGGTAGGTCAGCTCCTTCACTCTTCTCTCATATTTGCGAACTCCTTTCACAGCATCAGCTCCACGTTTCTGCTCGGCTTCAAATTCAGCTTCTAGCTCACGGACCTGTCACATGATGATAAATAATTCATTCAAAATAGTTGTACTGAGAAAGATTCAATTTATTCTATGCACTGAACATACAATTTATATCCTAAACCTCATATATTATGAGCATTTATAGAATATACAGTTCATACCCTGGACTCCAGTTTCTGGAGCTGCTTCTTGCCACCCTTCATGGCGAGGTTCTCAGCCTCATCCAGGCGGTGCTGCAGGTCCTTGACTGTAATCTCCAGGTTCTTCTTCATCCTCTCCAGGTGAGCACTGGTGTCCTGCTCCTTCTTCAGCTCCTCAGCCATCATGGCAGCCTGAAATTATAAATAGTCTCTAATTCTTTCATAATCTATAATACACATAACATTAACAGTGCATGGAAGTAGACCAAAAACACAACATAGGCGAGTAAGAGATTAAAACTCACATCAGTGATAGCCTTTTTAGCTTTCTCCTCAGCATTTCTTGCTTCCTGAATAGAATCATCCACTTCACCCTGAACCTGGACAAAGTCAGTCTCCAGCTTCTTCTTGGTGTTCAGAAGACTGGTGTTCTGAATGTTTAAAAAGAAGCCATGTTAAATATGATGTTTATAATGTATTTTCAAAATACTAGTTTCTTGTGACTGTTGAAAACAAACCTGAGAGTGAAGCAGTCCAACACGCTCACTGGCATCAACCAACTCCTGCTCAGCTATTTTGCGTCCTCTCTCTGTCTGCTCCAGAGCGGCTCTCAGCTCCTCAATCTCAGCCAGCATCAAGCCATTTCTGCGCTCCACCATAGCAACCTGCTCCTTCATCTCTTCCTGTCCTCTGATAGCATCATCAAGGTGCAGTTGGGCATCCTGAAAACATCAAAATAAAGAGTTAATGTCAACTTTCTTTACTTTCAAACATTTTTTTCATTCAGGAATCAAACAAATCCCACCTTGAGCTGTCCCTGGACATTCCTCAGTTGTTTCTGGGACTCAGCGGCCTGCCTGTTGGCATGACTCAGCTGAATCTCCATCTCGTTCAGGTCTCCCTCCATTTTCTTCTTAATTCTCAGGGCATCATTCCTGCTCCTGATCTCAGAATCGAGAGTGCTCTGCATTGAGTCAATCACCCTCTGGCTGTTCCTCTTGATCTGCTCCATCTCCTCATCCTTCTCTGCCAGCTTCCTGTCAACCTCACCTTTGATCTGGTTGAGCTCAAGCTGAACACGGAGAATCTTGGCCTCCTCATGCTCCAGTGTAGCCTTGGTGTAGTTTCAACAATTCAATTATAAAAGTTATTAATTTATACAACCAAGATGTCCTCTAAACAAATGATCACCTGTGATGTGATAGAATGTGATGGAAGCTAAAAATACTAACGGACCCGTTTCCATCAGCCTATTTCAATACATTTCTCGGAGAATGATTGTGTCATGCATTCCAATAGGTTACCCAAACTTAAAAAATACTACTAAATTATCAGCTAATTTCAGTAACATTAAGCATGTTGTGTTAAGGTTCATATCAATATGCCAAACCAAACTCATTTTGAAGATCCAATGCCTTTTATCATCGTCAAGATACAAACTTGAGTACCCCAACTCAAGAATTGATTGACTGCTGGATGGTTTTTGTGACTCCCTGTAAACTCCTGATGTTTTTGTACCTCAGCTTCCTCCAGTGCTGTCTGAATCTCAGCCTTTTCAGTCTCCACAGTCTTCTTGGCTTTCTCCAGCTCATGGATACTCTTCCCAGCCTCACCAAGCTGTTCAGTCAGGTCTGAGATCTCCTCTACAGAAAAAGAAATATACAAAACAAAATAAATGACACGTTTAGGACCTGGTATATAATCAGCATTAAGTGTAAAAGTTAACATACGCTGCAGGTTCTTGTTCTCTCTCTTCAGTGTCTCCAGTTGATCCAGAGCCTCCTCATAAGAGTTCTTCATCTTGAACAGTTCGGTGCTGAGAGAACGAGCCTCCTTCAGGGATCCTTCCAGCTCTGCCTGGCCCTCCTCATACTTCTGTTTCCATTCTGCCAGTACCTAGAATTATAAAAATGATAACAATGATCATGTACTAAGATATATTTTAGTTTCACTCCAATCAATGAGGTCTTAATTTCCTGTTACCTTATCAAAGTTCCTCTGCTTCTTGTCAAGGTTGGCAGCCAGACCATTAGCTCTCTCCACATCAATCATGAGGTCTTCCACTTCACCCTGCAGCCTCTGCTTGGTCTTCTCCAGAGAGGCACACTTGGAGTTTACAGCTTCAATGGATTCCTCAGCATCCTGCAGACGCTGGGCGAGCTTTTTCCTGTAGTGAAGTAGTGAATTTCATTTAGCAAGAATATCTGTGGTAAAATATTGAATTAAAAACATTTGTTTCTGAAAAAGTAGGAAGGTTTTATATACTTGGCCTCCTCCAGCTCCTCAGTGCGCTGGATAGCATCAGTCTCATATTTGGATCTCCACTGAGCCACCTCGCTGTTGGCCTTGGACATTCCTCGCTGCAGCTCAGCCTTGGCCTCCTGCTCCTCCTCAAACTGCTCTCTGAGCAGATCACAGTCATGGCGGGCTGACTGAACAGCATGGGCCAGGGCGTTCTTGGCCTATAAATTCATTATAAGAATCATGGAAGTCTTAATTATTTCAACATACTTTAGTGCATAGCTTCCCCTATTTCTGTCTTGATAGATAATAGCAAAATAAGGCTAAGAAGCAGGAAGCGCTAAATAATTAGCCGGATAATGCTTTTAACACACTATAATCTGGGATAAATAACAGTGTTGTGTCCTTGATAACTATGGACTGACTCAGCATGTGGTGGAGCACACACACAATAAGGGGCACACTCTTAACTTAATTATCTCCAAGGGTCTGAACATTTCTCAGGTTTAGGTGACTCACGTTGCGTTCTCTGATCATTCCTTTTCTTTTTCTTTGAGAGCACTATCTTGCCTTGTTGTTTTAATGTGCTATATAAATAAACTTGCCTTGCCTTGCCTTATATACACAGACCACAGAACAACTTTTTTAAACAAACTACCCAGTTTCCCAGTGGGGATTATAAAAAAAGTGATCTAATTTGGTTTACATTAAGTAAGTGCTGTGCCTTTATGTGTCCAGTCAAACCAGTTAGGCTTGAGATATCGCTGGATATATCATATCTGATAAATAGACAGACAGCCCAAGCGCACTATAAAGTGGACAATGCAAATATGCGATATTTTACCTTCACTTCCTCCTCAATGTGTCTCTTAAGCTCCTCAATCTGCTGTGTGTAAGCCTGTTTGCCTCTGGTGAGCTGGGAAATAAGAGCTTCCTTCTCCTCAAGCTGGCGAGAAAACTCACCTGAACGAAAAAGAGTAAGAAAAGATTTGGGTGGCGTCTTTCATACCTGAAATATCGCTGAATGTGCTTTTCATTAAAAAGAAAACAAATGATTTAAAATGATAGCACGACATACAGGTAAGAGAAAAACGATAAATATGGAATCGTCATTTTCTTAAATAAAACTACATACAATATATAGCAACAGGTTAAAAAAACACAATAACATGTTAACATGTGACCTCAGTTACTTGGCCTTACTCTATCTATAAAAATCACAGTGTATCGATTTATAAGGCATTAATTAATATAGTATTAAACATTTCAAATCTTTGGTTACATACCATTCTCTGTCTGCAGTCTGGCCCTCTGTGCACTGAAATCATTTAGCTGCCGAACATTCTCATCATTTTTGGATTTGAGCTCGCTCAACTGGTCCTCAAGAGTTCTGCACATTTTTTCCAAATTGCTCTATAAACAAAAAAAAAGTTGAATATGTCTCTAAGTTTAAAGCTACTGCCATATTCATTAGTTACAGTTCATATTTGTGAGCATAATGAAAGGCACATCCCTCACAATAAACAAACCACTCACCTTTGCTTTGGCAACAGACTCCATGTTGCTGGAGAGGTCGTCAATCTCCATCTTGTACTCGCTCTTCTCCTTCTCCAGCTTCTGCTTGACACGCTGGAGGTTGTCGATCTGCTCTCCCAGCTCTGCAACACTGTCGGCCTGCTTCTTGCGGAGAGCTGCCGCGGTAGCTTCATGCTGCAGAGTTGACTCTTCAAGATCCCGACGCAGCTTTTGGAACTCAGCCTCTCGCTTCTTGTTCATCTCAATCTGAGCAGCTGTTGCTCCACCAGCTTCCTCGAGCCTCTCACTGATCTCCTCAAGTTCCCTGGAGAGGTCGGCCCTCTGCTTCTCTACCTTAGCCCGAGCAGCCCTCTCAGCCTCAATTTCTTCCTCCAGCTCCTCAATACGAGCCTAGATTTGATGATAGTAACAACAAGAAGGCTTGTTAACCTTAATATGCTGTTTTTGATTCACTGAGTTAATATATTCATGTCAAATACATCACCTGGAGTTCCTTGATCTTCTTCTGAAACTGAGCGCTAAGAGACTGTTCATCCTCAATCTTGCTGAGGAGCTGGCTGGTCTCAAAGTCCTTCCTGGAAGACGGTAACAACATTTTTTTTGTTATACTT
>CALSCE010009471.1:248051-261828 GCA_943593645.1 Bovichtus variegatus | reverse complement strand
TATATGTATATATATATATGTGTATATATGTATATGTATATATATATGTGTATATATGTATATGTATATATATATGTGTATATATGTTTATGTATATATATATGTATATGTGTATATGTATATATATGTGTATATATGTTTATGTATATATGTATATGTGTGTATAGATATATGTATATGTATATATGTATATATGTATATGTGTATATATATACTACATAAACTACATTCATATGTTGCCTTATATAACATTGTATCACGTATTATTGAGAGAGGATTGACAGCCTAAAGAAGAGAAAGAAGTCTTCCAGTATCCAGTGAGGAAGCAGCCTCGGTCATCTGAGCCTATCCCCATCTGCCTCAATTTAGGAGCATTTCTCTAATTGTGCTAAATTGAGCTGCTGTCAGTGATTAAAGTTATTCAGAGGAGAAACAAATCTCTACCCATGTCAATTATTAGCTCATTGATTACACTAATGCAGGAAATTGCCCTTTGGAATCAAATGTTAGCTTAGACACCTGGCTCACACAGTAGAGCACAGGAGCTGGAGCCCAGCCTGCACTCATCTCTGAAATGCAATGTGACAGTAACAGCGTGCAGAACTCAGTCACTCACTTCTACACAGAGAAATGTGATACCACTGTGGAACTATTGAGAGGTAACTATCATGGTTTCTGAAGGACAAAGACAAGGTGAACGTGGTGCAACATGTCATGTATTGATTATTAATGTAGGTTTTAAGTTTCCTATATATTTGTATATTGTACAAACTTGGCCAGTCCACACACACGCTAAAGTTCCAGGAGCCAAATTGTTTTGTTTAATTAATAGGAAAATAACATGGTGTGGAGATATGGAAGTTAGTTAGTTTGTGGTGTAAGGTATTTATGAGTGATATGTGTGAATGTTGCAAAAGGTTTAACCTAAATCAAACTGCAAAGATGTGGAGAGGCCATGAGGAGCCGTAGAGGCTGCTGAGCCGTCACAATGTGGAAAGAAAGGGTTTTTTTATTGTTAGAGATTAGGGCATAGTTTTACTTATTGCCACTGGTATTCTTAGTCGTACCAGTGAGTCTCCAGAAGGTGTCAATGTCACTATGAGGACAGCGTACTGTATATGTGGGGAGAGTCAGTCTCGCGTGGATTAATCAGACTGAGAATTTTTGTGTACAAGATGGAAGCAGACAAAGCTGTGTAGCGACTGTCAACCACATGTGCTTGATCACAAGACAATATTCTGCACTCCACTTCATGAAGGAGCTAATAAATGAAACGGTCAAAACACAATAATAACAGATTGCTTAAATTCCTGTTCATGCGTAATGATGAGCCTATCCGTTAAATGAGGCATCAGCAACTGTAACTTCAGATACAAAATGATGTATCAAAGTGAAAGAAGTAAACATACAGTATATGTAAGATGCTTCAAGTATTTTGGAGATCTGTGTTTACCTCTGTCAGTGGTATGCTTTCTGTCATGTTTATGGATCGCTGTCAGGACTGACATTCAGAAGCATATTTATCCTATAGAGCTAGGTTCTCATTTTCATGAAGGTGGTTTCACATTACAGTGGAAACCACTCATAGTGATCACGTCTGTCCACTCCAAATGTCCTTATTTCTCATGCAGAGACAATCCAATTGACAAAGTAATGAAATGGACAGCTTCGCTATTAACTGGCTCGCTGCCAATTCTCCTGCTTTTTCTCTTACCTTTGCCGGAAATGGAGTTACAGTACTGTAGCCTAGTTCTAAAAGGTTTTTTCATATGTGTTCAAAATGAACACTCCAAGCGAATTACTTGATTACTATAACATTTGATTACTATAACATTTGTATAGTAATGCTTCTGTTCAAAGCTTCTTGATACACAGAAGATCACTATACTATGATCAGGATAATCCTTCCACCGATGCTCCAACTTAAATCCAACTATGCTTCATTAAAGTGCTAGTTTCTCAAGACCAAAAAATATTCTGGCCAGAAGTCCCTGATGATTTTCCCTCACAATGTCACTGTTGAAGAGGAGGAGGGGACGGAGGAAAGAAGTCAAGTAATAAACAAAAAAGAGTACTGAAATACAATGTCCAACACTCAGATACGAAACAGTGATGTTGATCCTGTCATCATACTGTAATGGGCTGTTGATTGTTGGGAACTGTAAATGATGAATTTGATTACCAACCCTCTCACATTGACCCTGTGAGTATCATATTGTGGGGGTTTCTGTATCCTGAGTTTATGTTCCTGCTCTACAAGTGATTTAGAACGTAAATTGAGTAATCCTGTTGGATTGGTCTACTGATGCACGGGAACTGTCGTAAATAATGTGAACAAACTGTGAGCGAGACTGCTCTACTCATGAGATATTCTTTTTTTATTTTATAAATTTATTTCATTGCATTTTCTGCTTTTTGTCTTGTTTGATTATCAACAAAGTTTTCAATCATAATTTTCTTCTGTTTGTAGTTCTTATTCTTTTGTTTCTCGTTATTCAAATCATTATGTCAGTAAATCATGTACCAGTGGTTCATTTTCTTTAATACGTATTTTACCTACTGAAACTATGCTAGTTATTTGTCCCCTAAAGTATAATATAAGCTCCTCAGTGTGTATTTTCCCACTTTCTGACCTATTTCATTTGGTGATCCACTAGATCTTAATAATTATAGACCAAACAGATAAAATGTTTGAGAAGCTACATTTGAATAAATTACAATTACAATTACAGTACAGTACTGATTTCAATATTTAAAAATGTGCCAATAATGTATTCTCATCCTTAGACAAAAGTCAATTTACAGTTGCAATTTTTATTGATTTAACCAAGACTTTCGATTTGGTTGACCATTATCTTCTTCTTGATAAACTATGCTACTGTTATTTATGAACAGGCATTATTTTGGTTTAATTATTACCCCTATTGACGATGTCAGCGTTTTTTTTTTATTATATTCGATCTGATTATTTAGCTAATGAAAAGGGTGTACCAAAAGGATCTATCCCAGGGCCTTTTCTTCCAAAAATGTTTTCTACTTGTTTTGTTCAGTAATATGCAGATTACACGGTTATATTCTAAATTCCAACACTTCTTAATCGGCTTTAATATGTTACCAAAATGACTGCTTTCCAAAAAATGGAAGCTTTACAACCTTAAATAGTATTACAAATTACAAACTCACTTGAGTCCTGCACGACAGTGTAGTTGCTTACTGTATGTGCTCACTGCTGAGACCGTGCTCTACTTCATTCCTGGATACTCAATGTGACTCAACCTGACTGCTGCTGCTAACTAACTCCGTACATGATCGCTGCCCTCTACACTACCCCACAACTGCAGCCCATATGCCGGAGAATACCAAAGAGACCACTTGACCTCAGAGCAGCAGCTGAATCTGATGTGTACTGACATGCTGAACAATGAATAACCTGTTGCTCAAGAGCATGCCTCTTTAAAAAAAAAACAGTAGTAAAGGGTGTGACCGACATTCCTCAAAAAAGATTTCTGGACAGGACTGGACAGTGGAAAATATTTCCATGTTTTTTTTTGAAAACCAAGCTTTTGAAATTTTCTACAAAAAAAGAGATGACAATATGAATCATGTGTACCACATCTTTTCATACGTCAAAATATTATAACATTTACAAGAAAAAGAAAAAGTTATTGCCTGTAACAATTTTATGGAAGCATGATAAAATATGATGGAGGCCAGGGAGATGTACTGTACAGGCCTACAATAAGTGTGTGTGTGTGTGTGTGTGTGTGTGTGTGTGTGTGTGTGTGTGTGATGGAGAAAGGGAGGCATAGAGGAATTGTCCATGAAATAGAAGCAACATGATCAATCAGTTCACTGTATACAATGGTGGGTGGGTCTATGAGGGCACAGTGGGCACATTTTAACTCCAGCGTTTTCTGTTTTCTGCAGAGTTTATATATTTTATTTCACAAAAGGGAATTAATTAAATACATAACAGAACATGAATGAACGTGAATTTACTAGTGTGAGGTTTGCATTAGGGATAAACTGGTGTTAGGATGTTGTAGGATGCAGGAAAAGGAAGCAAAGGAAAAGTGAGGTAATGTTGCTGTCCTCACATCACTGGCAGTTCGCCTGTAGGAGAGAAGAGATAGAAGAAGTGAGAAACAGGGTGAGAACATCAAAAGCGAGAGCATGAATCACAACACCTTGGGAACACTGGGCCCGGGTGTTGCCAGGATGCAGTGATAAACATACTACGCAACAATGAAATGCAATGGATTGGAATAGAGACACACTTCTGAATAATAACAGCAGGGATCGTCACAGCAGGTGACTCAGGAGGAGGCAAAGCAGCGGTGATGTGCAGCCTAGTAGTGTCGGCTCCAGGGACAGAACTTGGTCAGGATTGCTGTTAACCAGAGGGAAGAAACACTTTAAGGTGGTGAGCCGCTTAGGCAGGGTTTCATTCAAAGTCATATTGCAGCTTGTTTTCCTTCTACTCCCCAGTAAAGGTCTTTAGCTAGATAGTGGGATCACAGGCCTTCACAGGAGAGGAAATGGACTATAGACCACTCAAAGCACATTCATTCATACGATGCCATACAAGGTGTCATCAGAATGATTAGGGCATCAGTATCTTGCTCAAGGACTTTGACTTTGTGTGTGTCTCTGGCAGGAACCTTCCAATTACTGGACGACCGCTCTAGCCATGAGCTACCGTAATTTCCGGACTATTCAGCGCATCTGAATGTAAGCCGCACCCACTGAATTTTTTAAAAATATGTATTTTGTACATAAATAAGCCGCACATGTCTATAAGCCGCAGGTGCCTAGCGGTACATTGAAACAAATGAACTTTACACAGGCTTTAACGAAACACGGCTTGGAACAAAAATAAATAGGCCTTTAAACGCCTTCAACTTGAAAGCTGCATCATATGCCTTTCTCCGTGTCTTTGCCATGATGAGGGTGACAACATGACCGTAATCAGAATCGTGACCATTCATAATGTCCGCTGTTCATAATGTCCGCTGCTGAAGACATTCCAAGAACTAATAATGCAATTGAAGGTTGGCATAATGTTTTTAGAGGTTCATTTGGTACACTGAATGAAACACCGAGAAATTTCGTAAAAAAGTTAATTATCGTAATGAATGGGAAGTTTGAGCGCGCTCGATTTACGTCACATTATGCGACGGTGCTCAGTTTTTTGGCGACATGAAGCTTGTGAAAGCGGGAACAATCCATAAATTAGCCGCGTCATTGTATAAACCGCGAGGTTCAAAGTGTGGGAAAAAAGTAGCGGCTTGTAGTCCGGAAATTACGGTAAGTAAGTCATGAGAGGCAAGTTATAATCTGATTGCAGTCACTGATTTCTTTTTTCTGAGTTTAATCTGGTAAAATTTTTGCATGAAAACAAAATGAAGGCAGTAACACCGAAGGCCAGTCTTAGACAGAAACTAGATCACATTCTGTTTTTAGAGACACCTCAATAAGGTACTTTAATGTGATGTCTTCTATGTTGAGCCTCCTCAGCCTGCGGAGGAAGAGGAGCAGCTGTCTTTGTGACGGTGTCTGTCTGCTGACTCCAGGTCAGGTCCTCACTAAAGCTGTCTCTCTCTACAGAGGGACATGAAGCTGTCTGTCTCTTGTTTGAGTTGCTGCCTATAGGCAGGCAGAAGCAGAACTGAAACGTGATCTCAGTTGGCGTTGTTAAAATCCCCAGCTACAATAAAAGCAGCCTCCCGTGAGCTCTTGGTTCTTTCCATAACTCGATACAGCTCATCCAGGGCTTGGTTTGTGTCGCTGTGTGGTGGAATACACTGCAGTAAAAATGGCCATAGTAAACTCCCTCAGGAGAAAATAAGGACGGCATCCGATCATAAGGTGCTCTGGGTGAGGAGAGCAGCCCGTAGAAATGATCTTGACATTTGAGCACCAATGGTTGTTGATCAATTACCGTATATATAAAGGCTGCAAATTGATCAGTATGCTCCAGTCACTTTTTTTAAATACATAATGTAAAAACATTTACTGTGAGAAAAGTAATTATAAAACAATGGACCCTGATAACATATGATATTTGGTGGTGCTGTCTACAGGTGAATCCCATGCTGAACTATAAATCAAATCCAGTTTATGGTGAGAAATCACAGTTTCTGTGCTCATTTCCCATAAAATCACTGCAAAACCTTCAACCCTACTGCTGAAACTGAAAATGTGTCCTGAGGCTGGAGGTAAGGCCATGAAGTTTCATCTGGGGTCACTGTATGTTCAGTAAATGCTGTCTGTGTCTGTTTTGTGTTTGTACTTCCTGTATTATTGTGTTAAATGCATGTTCCCTCTCGTGTCTGTTGTTTCTACTTCCAGTCCCCAGCTGTCTCCACTCTGTTGATTAGTGTCTCCACCTGTGTCTCGTTGTCCCCTCCCACTTCCTGTTGTATATAGTCTGTGTTAAGTTTATCCCTTGTTGCCACTTCGTCCTCGTTCTTCCATGTCGAGAGTTCCAGCCTTGTTCCTGTTTTCCTGTTTCCTCGGCTTCCTCGATCCTGTTTCCGTGACCTGACTCCGTCTTTGCCTGATCCCTACCTGCTTTGGCGCTATGTCTAAGACTCCCATGTTTTTGATCCCTGTGTTTCCTCGTGTTTTCAGTTTTTGCCTGTTTGTAGTGTTTGTTTTTTTGTAAGCTTTTAGAATAAAGCTCTCTTTTGTTAAACTCTCCTTTGGTTATCTGCGTTTGGGTCCTCCTCGTAACCTCACATTTTGATAGTACGAACTAGCCACAAGATGGACCCAGCAGATCATTTTGACGAGGAGATGATGGATCTTTCATTCACTTTGATATGCCTCATCGAGGAGTGGAAGAGAGCCCCCTATAGGGAGCTGAAAGGGGCGGCGCTTAGCGAGGCCCACAGGGAAGTGGCTGAGAAGCCTTGGTTATTAAGTTCTTTGCCGGACTATCTCAAGGCCTTTCTCGACACCCCTGCTCCAGACTCTGAAGAGTCCGAGGCCCTCCCAGGGCCAGGCGAGGTCTGGGAAATGGGTCAGAGAGCTTTCAGGCTTAAGAAGAGGTGATCCAGAGGTGGTCAGATGAGCTCCAAGTCTGCCCGTCAGTCCCCTGTCCCCGCTGTCGAGCTGCGTCAGTCCCCTGTCCACGCTGTCGATCAGCGTCAGACCCCTGTTCCCGCTGAAGAACTGCGGCAGACGCCTGTTTCCGCTGTCGAGCTGCGGCAGTCCCCTGTTCCCGCTGTCGCTGAGGAGCGGCAGTCCCTAAACCGTAACAAGATCATTTAGAACCAATAACACTCACAGGAAATTCACCGTGATCCTACAAATAGCTTTTAAATATGTTGCTCTGAACCACTGTTTGATGCACATTCTTGCGTCAAATCTGCACACTGTACTACAGAGAACAATGTAAGTATAGTTTAGAAGCAATAAAAATCTCTTCTCCACCAGCAGCAGTTAGGAGGCCTAAACATGGAGCCAATGGTAGATGAATGTATGCATTATGTGTGTACTAGCTCACCTGCATATAGCCCTAAATCTGTCCAAATCAAAAGCAGCTCCAACCACAAATAGTTCCACTGTGAGTCAACAGTGTGTTGGTTTCTACGAACAACCACCCTCTGTGGTTTCATATGATCATAAAATTACACATTCCTTTATAGTCCACTGGCTCTGACCCAAAGGCAAGTGCTAAAATGAATCAAGTATATTGTTTAAAGGTGAAGAGCATTACATGCACTTAGGGAGGAAAACAAACAAAATGATCAGTAGGGAGGAGAGAGACAGATGGAGACAGAGAGAGAGAACAGAAAGAGAGATGGAGGTCTGGCGTCACTGTGGTGTATTCAGCTCTAATCATGTCCTGCTGTTTGAGCTCGACTCAAACTAACTAGGACCCCAAACAACAAATAAGATTAGATGAGATAAAACTTAATTAATGCTCATGGCTACACTGAGTCACTGCAACAGCAAAGCATCTTATGACACAGAAAGGAACACGCTTAATGTAAAAACAGCCCCTTAGGATTAACATTACAGGGGGAAGTGGGAATTGGAATATTTACTATGCTCCTCTGTAATTTTACTCATTGTTCCGGACAGCATTTTAAAATGATAAGATAAGGTATGTATGGTCTATTTATAGAAGATATACATGTTGTACTGTTATGAAAACATGGTGTCTTCAGCTTTCAGAATCTGTAAACCTGTGCATACACTTGTACGTTGTCCAAACTATGTCTTATTACAAAGTATTTTAATAATAAAGTTGTACAAATATGAAAAATATAAATAAATATAAAAGATCTGGTAGAATTGTCTCGTTAGTCTTCAATCTCATGTTTTGTATTGCTGGAAACTACAAATTCCGAGCTTTCCAAAGGCCCTTAACACACCTCAACTCTATACATACAGCGGCAGCAATTAACTGGTAAATTAACGGACAATGACAGGGAAATAATAGGGAGGGACTGGCAGTTATCTAAGCAAAGGTTTAGACTGTATGGAGCTCTGGCTGTTTGTGGCCCTCTGGTAGCTGTGTCCAAGCACTGACAGCATTGAGGCATATATCGTCCCATTCGTCTGATTGAGCTGAATCTGTGGGTATGTCATAAAGCTCTGTGAGGCCTAGCGTTCTCCATTTATCTGTCTGTATTGCATGGAGCTCTTCATTCATATTTGAATATTGATCAGTATTTATTGTGTTTATTACTATTTCAATGTTTTTGGGAGATTTATGTTATTTATAACATGGATATATATAAATAAATAGTGTATATCTTTACAAATTGTATCATACAAGTTAGTGTATTTTCATCAAAATGTACAGTTGTAGCAAAAGAGTAGGAGATACATTCAGTTACATCATTGTCCATGGAATCTTGGTTATAATGGTAATATTGTAAAATAAATGACATACTAAGTGAGGATAAAAGTCTTATTTTTTCCTTTATTGCATCTCCATTTATGGTATGTTAGTGCATATGGGTTTGCTTAAAATTGATTCATATTCCTTAGTCACTTACCTATCAAATGAAATCAGAAATATATAGCATATAAGCCGTATGGTTCAGGAGATATTCCTGATTCATTTTTGGGTATGTTATTTTAGGTGTTTTTTCCTAAGGATAGGGGTTCAAGTCATAATTCAGTCTAATCTTAACACACAGACATAAAACACATACTGATATCATTCTGTGTGATTTACGCTTCCAGAGGATTTCATTATCTCCAGGCCATGCCATAACCTTACTTAGAAAACACATAGAAGAAAGATGCTGCACAAGTTGCCTGGAAATCATGTTTTAAAATGTTTTTCCACATTAATCCAGTGCTAGTTGTCTGTACATCCATGGGTACACTGCAAACAGGAGCTGATCATAGATCATTCAGCATATTTCTAATGCTGCCAATTTACCCAAATGTAAACAAATACAGGCAATAATACATGTCCTGAATGGCCATGGCTTGAATTGTTTCTTTTGTCATGTTATTTCCCAAATAGGCCTGTATGTTGTTAGCATGTTTCTATCTATTAGATTGGGAATCACATTTTTGACTCCATTTTTTCAGCAAAAGCTGCACCAAACTGTACGCTCCTACACCATATGCTCCTACAGTGTACGCTCCTACACCGTACGCTACTACACCGTACGCACATGTAATTATAAAACAGGGCTACGGTGGTAAAGAGATACCACACAGAGACTACAAGATCTGTGATTGGTCAGCTTGGGCTACTTGGGTTTTTGTCCTAAAAGTTTCTGCTGGCGGTGGAGATTGTTGTTGTTGTTGTCATCTACCATTCAACCACTACCAAAGAATAGTGACTTTTAGTTAGCAAGCACACATACATTCATTCAGAAATCCTCAGTTATACTTCTCCTTCCATAAATATACACTTTTCTATCTCTTGATTGAAAGAAATGTGAAACATTTGTAAAACAATCACATTGGCACATTTGGGTTAAGAATAAAGGATCCCACATTTTGTGTGAAACGGGAATGAAGAGGACTTACATGTAATACAGAGGGGGGTGGACATAGGATCACTGTACAGTCTAATGCTATCCACTTCATCTGCCCTGCAATAACTACATTGTGTGTGAAGCTAGTGATATTTTATGTTTTGCTGAGACTGTGTCTAAGAGGTATTGGTTCACTTCTTTGAGTGTTGTTTTAAGATAGGCCTTTAAAAAAAACAATCACATGTGTGGTGCTAAGTGGCACTTCTGCTCCGGGCTCTAAACTGGAAATGAGCTTTAGACATTCAACCTTACCATTTGTGATGGCTCAGAAGCCTTGCTATTATGATTAAAATTTTTGTTTCATATTTATTCTCATCATTATCTACCCAAGATCTTCCTCGTTGTCAGTGTTTTGGTTTATTTTGTAAAAAGAAAAAAAAACAAGTTTAATGAAATCTTAAGTAAAGAGGTCAAAATTAAACACCAAAGTATGGTTTACATGTTGTACTACCTTGTCATTTGCAAGTGCCTTCATCATTTCAAGTGTTAATTGTAAAAATAAATGTTATTTGTAAATCTAGGGAGGTTGTGTGGGCTCTATCTATAACGTTGTTATAGAGACACCGTTAATACCGTCTTCAGTCTCATTGTTGCCTGAATTTCTTATTTTAAACGTATTTATTTTGTCCTTGAAGTACTACCTTCATTTAGTTCATTAAACAGTCTTATCATGTTTTGTTTATGTCAACAAAATAAAAGGAACAAAAGTAGGTTTAGTTCAATTCTATATATATATATAATGAATTAAGAGTACTGAATATCACCAAACCAAATAGAAATATAATATCCTTAACATATACATAACATAATATTGCAAAATGTAAACCATTACCCTTTACATTTTGTGTATTTGATCATTTTATTTGTTTGGGAATATAAATGTCAATGTTTCTCTCTGGACACCAGGGGGAGTAACTGAATCTTAAATGAAAATCCACTGATTGCTGTGAAGAAAAACAAAGGAATTACGAGCCGGATTTTAAAGTGATACAGTTTGGCAGGAGATCTGCTGGGTTCCTTTCAAGTGAAAGATCAAGTGAAAAAAAAAATCAATGAACAGTTTCATGGTACAGTCTTCATCAGACCAGTGCACCATCAGTCTAGTGGACTAGTGGTCAGGCTTACAAATAGAACACCAGAAGTTTGTGAGTTCAACACCAGGTCTACTACCATTGAGCCAAGGCAAGGCACTTAGCCCTGAGGTGCTCCAGAGGACTGTCTCTGTAGTTAGTCACTGTAAGTCACTCTGGATAAGGGCAACTGCTAAATGACTTGTAATGCGATCAGTTTTAATCAACCTTTCCATCCACAGCCTCCTGCTCCATGACCTTTGACCTCTTCAAGTGGATGCTGTGAGTGGTTCTGCTCTGATATTTTACACGTGTATGAAACAATGCCTAGTCTGAAACCAAAAATATTCTTACCCTTTTTTTAAATACAAATGTTTGCAAAATACAAAGTTGTACTGTTAAAAAAACTGAGGATGTGCTGGCAGCCTTTTCCATTTGGCTGCTTACACTGTGTGACTTAAAAACATCGTTTCAGAGGAGGGTCACTGAGCCTCCATGTGCTGCTCTGTGTGTGTGTGTGTGTGTGTGTGTGTGTGTGTGTGTGTGTGTGTGTATGTAGAATAGCAGCTTGTGATGTTCTGCAGTAACCAAGAAGAAAAAACAATGTTTTAGTGAATGTTCTGCTGCCATCTGCTGGAGAACATTCACTAAAACATTGTTTTTTCTTCTTGGTTACTGCAGAACATCACAAGCTGTTATTCTATATAAAATACAGTACACACACACACACACACACACGCACACACACACACACACATATATACTGTATATATATATATATATATATATATATATATTCTGGTGTGTTAAATTATGTTTAGTTTTTCAGATTTTTCCCAGATTTGTTTGTGAAAAATCAACTGCTCATAACTCACATCCACAAACAAGTAAACATTGCTTTGTGTTTTCATGCAAAGGTCCAATAACTTCTGACACCTAATGATAACTAGTGAAGCAATTCAAGTGGCTTTCTTTTTGCATTAAAACAGTGAATCAGTGTGTAACCTTATTGTCATTATTATTGTTGTTGTAATTATTAAAATTCATGTCATGTGATAAATAATATTTCATATTATATTAAATGTTTAACACCTGATATATTTACATTTTTTCAACAGTAGATAAGCATGTGTATTGTGTAGTCTACCCAAGCAGCTCATATGACTTTAGTTCTACTCACATTTCATTGTTTGACTTTTTTCATTCACATCTTACCTGCTCTTAAAATGAAAAAAATAAATATAAAATAATTCTAATTCTTCTTCTTCTTGTGATTGTAAGAGAGTGATCACCCACTATTTCCTCTTACAGTATAACATTAATACCAGCAGTGAGTCTATACATTGCATCCACATGCAGAAATTTACAATAGGCTGTTTAAAATATATATCAAATATTTTAATTGGTTATACTGAGAGGTCGCGTGCACAGGGCGCACTGAACAAGGACCGAGCAGATAGGATATTTTATAGTGGATTATTAAATATCAAACATGCAGTAAGTTACATGAGAGATGCGAACACTGGCCTTCATGTTCCTTTTAATGGATCTTTATTTTAATAAAATAAAAGTTATACTCTATATCACACTCCACTAGTTTCTAGGAGCGTGTGCACCGCGCTCCATCAGCCCAGTCCCGGTCGGCACGGGCCGACATGACCCTGTCCCGCCTGACACCGCACGATCAGGGCAGCAGTGATGTTCTGCGTCCTGCTGGGCTGAGTGGATGTGGGCTGGCGGAGTGACGCGCCAGCAAGAGTCGGACTCCGCGCTGCAATAAGAGGCAGAGGCAGCGGCAGCTGAGAGCCAGAGCAGAGGAACCACACAGCAAAACACACACCACACACACCACGCACACACCACACAGGCCTCTCTGCTCACACCGGAGGAAAGCCGCTTCACCGGAGGAACATGCTGGCGCTCCGGCCGTCTCATTAACTCATCCGCCCGATAAACAGGCTGCGGGCTTCATACCCTCCACCTCCGGCAGGACCCGCGAGCTGCAGAGGAAACATTTAAAAAAAGATCTTTAATTGGTAAGTGTTCACTTTGTTTGAATATTCAGAATGAAACGAAATTCATCACACATTGGATTATCTGGGGATGATTCATTTGAACAACAATTACATATTTAAATATTACTTAGAGGAGTGGGAGCTTTTAGAGGAATGTGCAACAGGTGTATCATAAAGTCATTACATCACATAGATATACTTTCAGTACTTGATTTCTTTATACGTTAAAAGATATGTATTTATTTATTCATTACATTTACTTTTTAGTGAACATTTGGTGTCATCACATCAGCTGTATTACATTGAATAGTCTTCCTCAGCAGATGCCTTTGTGTATGAATGAATGTAAGACCTCAGGTTCCTTTCTCTACACAAGAAACACTCCAAATACAGCTTGATCATCAGCAGGACATTACTAAACTCTCTCTACAGAAGTCCACTAACCAAAGTGTAGTTTTCTTCCCACTGAGCTCAATAACCCTGGTGAAGCTGTTGTGATGAATGTGGAGATGTACAGATAGAGGCTGCACACTGTGAATTAACTTCACCACAGAGATCTAACAGCTAATGAATGCTGCAGATCAACCAGTCCATATACATCAGATAAAGTGTGTGTGTGTTTGTGTGTCTGTGTGTGTGTGTGTGTGTGTGTGTGTGTGTGTGTGTGTGTGTGTGT
>CALSCE010009471.1:225237-235779 GCA_943593645.1 Bovichtus variegatus | reverse complement strand
ACACACACACACACACACACACACACACACACACACACACACACACACAGACAGACAGACAGACAGACAGACAGACACACACACACACACAGCTGGGCAGCTTGAGATGGCAGGGGATGGTGTACGTGACATAAAGCTTGTGGAGATTGTGGCAGAAGGGACAATACTTGTGCTCCATGGCCTCCTGTCCTCAGGCTGCTGGCAACGTTACAGAGTTTAACTACAGTACGGAGACGTAGAGAACAAAGAGCACTGGTAGGACAAAAAAACATGCGTCTTTCTGATGGTCTGTAGGCTCCAAGGCTGTTGGTGAGCAGCCGTGGTCACAACCTACTGTATGGTCATGGTAGGGATTGTTAGTGTAATGTGTGTGGGACTGTTTTGCCCTGTACCACAGTCTGTGCTTGCTCAGTTTCCACTCACTTTATTTACAGGCTTATGTCACTGAATGGCATGTTTTAGCTATATCCTACTCTGGAATAGGAGCTTTAAATGTTTTTAAAAACGACATTTTAAGAATTACAATAGTTTCTAGTTCATGTGGTGCAGACACAATGAGAAGGGGAGTTCTTAGAACTATGAAATAGTTCCTCCTAATGTAAACAATGTTACTATGGATCATAACAAATAAAGGATAGGTCCACATTTTATCAAGTCTGTCTCAGGGATTTTATCTCCCATCATTTACATTAAAATTGCCTTAGTAAGGGATGTGTTTGGGGCTAGTATGGACAGGAGGAAATATTAAAGCGACCAGCGGTGCTTTCAGTGTACATATGAGGCTGTGAGTGTTGTTTTAAAACATACAGTATTTTGGAAAAAGTAAATCTATCCTTTAAAGTTACAATGAGTATGATTTTTTTTTTTTAGGAAGATCCTACTCATTGTTTCTTTAATGTCTCACTGTGCTTGAAACAAAGTAGTTCGTAAGTGTCATCAAAAACACACTATTATACAATTGTCGCACTTGTGGACAATCTCTCCTAGAGGGTGTTCACGTGTTGCTCTCAGTTGTATGTTGTATGAAAAATTAAACAGGAGTTAAAATCCTGACTTTACTTTCACACCTCCACACAGCTGGCCATTTGCTATGTAAAATCTATTGTCGGATTGTTTGTGTCGGAAAGGTACAAAGACACATAGGAGACCCGGCCTTGTCTTTACCTCTGTGTCCACTGGGCCTAGGGGAAATGTCATTCACTGCTACTGTCCTAACTGAATGATTTAGGAAGGGCTGGCTGAGGGTATGAAGGGGGTAAGGTGGTGCTTCACACAGTAGACGTCGCTCTGGCCCGCTAAAACGTTTATGGTTTCCGACTGGCAGGGTGAGCCGGAGGATGGCAGGATGAACGCACAGTGAACTGACAGATACAAGGCCGGCAGGGACCAGCTGCCCCCCCCAGGCTTCCTCCAGCAAGAGAGGAAAAGGGGAAGAAAAGCCCTCTAACCCCCTCCTTTTCAACAATTATAGAGCAGGATCAGAGCAGACCAGGAAGGTGAAAGCAGGTCTTGATGAAAATCACTTCCACGTGGTTGATGGCCTCTTCACCCCACTACAACAGGGTTGCACAGACATAATACCACATGGATGATAATAACAGCTGCCACTGCTGGGGACAATCAACATTGATTGAATAGGAGATATGGATAATGATACAGCCTGCACCAGCATTACATGGGGCACATTGGTTGTGAAGACCTGTAATGTAACTGCTGCCCAGGGATCAAGGTGAATGCTAATGTCAGTTGTCCATTTGGCAGTCAGTCAACACACACATTGGAATTTGGTGCATATATTTTGATCCTCAGAGAATGATTCCTATAATATTGTGTTGCTCCTCTAACCTTTTAGCTCCTTCAGGTTAAAGATTTTTCTTGACCAACAATTTAACTCACAAAAAGGTTTACATCTTCTATGAATATTCATGGTCACAAGAGGATAATTAAAAAAACGTTTGGTGACCCCCCTGACCTTTTCTCTGGTGCTACTGTCAGGCCAGTGTTTCTCCTGGCAGATAGCCATACAATTAGCAGTCATTCCATTTTTGACCACCGATGAGTAACCGTCAAACAAAAATGTCTGGATTATAAAGCCTTCAGTGCCTTGGTTCACTGTGTGTGTAGTCTGTGGTAATTTGATTAACCACATATGTGTGCATATACTGTATCCCACAACTATTACTAAAATCTGAATTGAAAAAGAGGGTTTAAAAGGGTCAAGCATTGAAAATGTAATCTTGTTCTTTACAAAAAGTTCCAATGTCAAAATCTAGGAAATTTATCCCGCAGGTTGTTATCAGAATATCTTTCTGTAAAGTGTTGGATGGATGGACCAGTTGAGTTTAGGTCCCGGGGTAGGTAGTATAACATTATTCTGACCTAATTGGCTTTCACAAAGGAGTCCAGGTGGTCAGATCATTTCATATACTGGCCCGGGCTGCAACAAGAGTTTTATGAAAGACTAACTGTAGACTTATAACAGCAAAGAAAAACAACAGCCTCAGTCGTTTGTTCAGATACATAAATATGACCTTTATTCAGTTTTAACTTACAAAGACGTGTTGTGGCAGAGTAAAGTCTGAGTAATGTCCGTCAGGAGCAAAGTGTGACCTTGTTATAGAGCCTCGAAACCTTGAAGGATGGATGATGAACAGCTCGGTCAAGAAAGCATGTGACTTTGACACGAAGACAGTCAACCAGTCAACATAGGTTTCTTATACCTTTCCCTAACATTACCAAGTGGTTCCACTTCCTAGCTCTCAACCATACAATGGTCATTGGTTGATGGAGTTTACTCAGCTCAGGACTGGGTTGCACCAGCTATTCATTAATCCATCACTAAATTTGTGTGTATAGTAAATTATGGTAACTATTAGGCACTTAGGTATGACTTGATTATATACATACATATGTGCATTATGTTGTTTGTTCTGTACACACGCCACCTATTGCACGTCTGTCTGTCCTGGGAGAGGGATCCCTCCTCAGTCTCTCCCTGAGGTTTCTTCCGTATTTAACCCACTAAATGTGGGGTGTCTTTTAGGGAGTTTTTCCTTGTGCGGTGCGAGGGTCTAAGGACAGAGGGGGTCGTATCCTGTGCAGTCTGTAAAGCCCACTGAGACAAATGTATAATTTGTGATATTGGGCTATATAAATAAACTTGATTTGATTTGATACATGAGTTACTGCCATAACATTTTGTAATTTGAAGTATATTGTGTTATGTTTGTGAAATATCATTTCCCATCATCTTAGATTACATCGTTATTAAAGAACATTTTAAGTGACAGATCAGATCGTCGTTACATATGACTTGCCATACTTTAAACTCATCGACTCATATAGGCTATGCGTCATAAATGAGCAACATAACAATAGTTTTGCCAGTTAGTTCAGTCAGCTAGAAAGCAGTTCACCCTGGCAGTTAGGTGGTGGAAGTGTTTAGTAACTAATCGCTACAGAAGAACTAATTTATGCAACCTGTAAATCTCCATAGGCTTAGTTTGAATTTACCAAAAGCTGGTGCAACCACCTCCACATACACAACTGATCAAACTCAATCCACCGAAGAAGACGGTGTGATATGTTTGAAAGCTCCATAAAAAAGCAGGTAAGTGGAGCTTGAAATGGTATTGTTTTGTCAACTAGTATTTCCAAGGTTAAGAACACATTTACACGCTTATTTAAACCAAGTAGTTAGTGTTTTAACAATGAAGACAAAGGTGTTGTGCTTAACCCTAACCAAATCAGAACAGTTGCAGATCAAGAAACGATGAAAGGATAAGAAATAAGAAGGGTGATTTGTAAAGCCACATCCTCCTGCTCATAGAAAACAAAGTTCTATCATTTTTTAATTAATTCATTTGTAGGACTTGTTGGTAAAGGGAGAAGAAAGTACACTCTAAACTGCTTTGCCCCTTAATGTGAAGTTCAGAGTTTATAAACTCTTCAAATAGGTCTCTGAAATTGCTTAATAATTGAGGCTTTTCCAGACTGGTAAAGACCCAGACATCATCTCTTCAATGTCATTATGAGAATAAATCACGTAAATTCAAAGGGAGTTGGGTTAAACACTGGAATTGAATGTAATGGCCTATTTAAGCAGACTCAGGACATGGGAATGTTGTGAGCAGGACGAAGAAAACCCAGATAGAATGAGTATAAATGAATATATCAAAACAGCCTGTTTTACCTTCGAACCCTTGAAATAACTCAGAGGCATTTAGCTATCCCTATGGAACCATCAGAGTTTTTGCAGTGGGCCACACTATAAAGTGTGTTACAAAAAAGATCAAGAGAACCTTCACTGCAGGGAATGCTAAAGTGCCCAGTGTTCTGGTTCCTCAAGTGATATTTATAAAGCTCATAAATGTATCCCCCGATTTAACGCTCTGCATCAGTTTTGCCCATTAAGCACAGCTCCACAGCAAATATATTGTCAGGTCTTACAGACTTACTTAGACCATAAAATATACATTTATTGCTGTTAAACAAGTGTGTGATATAATTGAATGCAACAAGTCCTAAAATAATTTGTCGATCATTTCAGTATGCTTAAGGCTCAACATATGTCAGTCGGTGCCAGAGGGTGGGAGGGCAATCAAGAAGTGTGCAGCAGGAACTCACGTTCACATTTCATAGACGTGAGTGATCACATACAGGTTAATGCCATCATATGTTATGTATTTCTTTCAGTGTGCTCTGTCCCAGTGGCCTACACCAATTGTAGCTCTCAATATGTAGTGTGTTGATACTGTAGCAGTCAGAGAGCAGCCACAACAGACACAGAAGAGGAGATCTTCCGAGCTGGGATACAAGTGGAACGGAAGAAAACATTGTGTTTTTAGTAATGCCATATCAAAAAACTTGTTTTTTATGAATGATGTGCATTACATTTAGACTTACATAGATTGAGTACTTTCTGGGAAATTGTGGTGTTACAGCAGTCAAATCACATAAATCACACAACATGAGACAAGGACACGTAAGGAAGTGAAACTGAAACTGTCTTAGTTATATGAGAAACTAATTAATTGCACTTTTATATGAAAAACACCAGTCCTGATTTTATCCTTATGAGACTTATCTTGCAGCGTAATAAAAAGTACAACAAAATGACATGACAATGGTTGAACGCTGTAAAATGAAAAGACAGATATTGCAAAGATATTGCAAATAGAAAATAAATAAATAATTCTGGAGTTTTTGGAGAAACAGCTTTGAAACAGCATTTAGACCTCCATGGTGAGAAAAAAAGGTACTTTATTTTACAGGTCTGTAATTTCCTGGGAAGTTTCCTGCAAATAATTATTAAATAATTGAGTATTTATAGAATCATTTTCGTACGAATTATGGCAGAAAAAGAGAATGTTCTAAATCATAATAATTTTAGTTTGAATTTACAAGTTGTTGATTTCGAAATACATTTCCTTGAAAAATAGAGTCCAGTTTGAATATTCAGATTTACAGAAGTTTAGTTTCACAGCAAACTCAATAAACAAAATATGAAAACCTGGACGTCACAGCAGTTATTTGTATCACAAAGTCAATGAGAGCATGTGAATGAAGTTACTGTGGGAAAGCATGTACGGCCTGAGCTCCTTGAATTAATAAGAAAAATGTGTGAATTATATAGAACATAGTCTAGTGGTTGCAGGAAGGAGCTGGACATCCCAATCAAATAATGTGAATGTCTGATGGGCTAAAGTGAGAGTCCCAGCAGAAACAGATTCTCCAGCCTAAACAAGGTGAGTCCAGTCATTTACCCAGCTCATGTTACCAACACATATGAAAATAGCTCAAATACAGTAATGTAAAATAAATAATATAATATCTCTGTTAGTTCATGGTCCGAGTGTGAACAAGGACTTTGAGTTTATGCCTCAACAGCTGTATTTTTCCAGCTAAAGCACACTGCTGGTGGTAAAACTTTCCTATGAACTCTTCATATTTCCAATTGTTCTCCTTTGGAACTAAACAAACATTAAATGGAAAAATAATCTTTGCCCAAACAGAAGAAATGTTTGAATCTGTTCAAATGCAATCAAACAACAAAGGCAACACCCAAACGAATGAATAGCATGGTGCAGTTAGTGTTGACTCTTGCACATAAATGAAATGTGGTCAATTACAAGGGAAAATGTCACTCTGGGTTAACAGAGCAGAACCTGGTGCGCTGCCTAGATCCATATATACTGAGTGCAACACTGTGCCTGTCAGGTACAATGTGTTCTATTCTCTTTCTTCAAAGTGCTCTCTGGAGTTCTCCATCAAACATGTCTCCTCCCTTCACGTCCTGTTTGATATTGATTCAAATCCTTTTTACAAAATGATTCATAAGAGAATTTCTGGCTTCCAACTTTAGGGTTTAGGTTTGGTTACAATTAGGCATAAATATATCTTATATAATATAAGTGTGGCAGTAGGATAAGAAATCATCTCAACAAGGCTTTGGTCTAAACAGTGCTACCTTATCAAAAAACAAGACTAGAATTGCCCTCGTATGTCTACCTGTATATCTGTTGTATACTGGCTGTGAAAACAAATATCCCTCTAGAACATTAAATTAAATCTAAATCTCATCCTTTGGTCCTACTGCTGTTCTGTAGGGAAGAGTTAAGAATCATATACTGTAGCATGGAGATTCATAGATATATCTGCTTTTCACCAATGCATACAGGTAACATGCACAACATGTTAATGTCACGGCCAGAGGTGAGGCATTCGCAACAGGCACTATTAGTTTCTTCAGAACTTTTCTTCATTGTTGTGCTTTCTTCAGATTCTGCTGCTTTCTGAGGTTGCTATTGTGGCGGCATGCTGCAGGTCAAGTTGTTGTGTCTTTGTTAGTTATCCTGCAGAATGCAGTTAGCTCCTTGCTAACTACTTGTTGCTCCTATTGTGAAGGCTAGTCGGATGTGGAGAGCTGCTTCATGCGATAAACTTGTTTACTTTGGACAGGCGCTCGCGTCCTCTGCCATTGAAGGAGAAAGTCCAGTGATCAGAGAGCCATCCGATGCTGGGACCTGCGGTGGCGTGCTTTCTGCTGGGCCGATGCTGCGGGGGACCACGTTGGCACCAGGGAGGTCTGGAGGGAGAGATTTGCGGAGGAAAGAGAGAGAACTCATCTCTGTGATTTATTTTTATCAGCTGAGTTTCACACCAAGGTGTGAAAGGTGACATCAGTTTGCAGGAAGGGAGGGAGGGATCATGGGAAAAGTAGCTCAATCTCCATACTGTGAGGATCCCAACAGTGCAGTGTTCGTTTCTGAGAATGTGTACACAGAATTAAAAGTATCTGCGCTCTAACAGTAAACAAACAACACACAATGACAAAGACAATGACACCTTTTCTCATCTTAGAAACTTATCAGTAGGTAAAAAAACAAAAAACATCCTGAGCACGGCTCTAGATAAAGACCATGGGGTCATAACAATAAGTCCATCCCAGGCTAAACATAACTTTAATTTAAACAACGTCATAAGCTGTCTCTGTGTGTATCGCTATTTGTTATATTATACGTTTTGAGGCCAGTGGTCATTGTTGCTGTAGAAACACAATTAAATATGGTTGCTTCTCTAATTGCCCAACACCAGATGGTTTGGCAGAAAAATATCAACAAGAGAGTTCAGACCATACTTACAGTATGCCCTGTCTTTTTAGTATCTGAAATGTGTTGAGTGAGCTCCACAGAACCATTTAGACAAGCTTTGTGCCCGCAGCTGTGAAACCTTTGAATGACATGTCTTCTTCACATCTCCCACATTTTATATCTTTAAATAAAGTACTTTTATCTGAAGAAACGGTGGCTTGTTCACAACGTGTCACACCCCTCTAAGAATGAATTACTTTGATACATTCATTAGAATGACTGTTTTCTTCTAAAGGTTTAGTTGGAAATGGAAGAAAAATTCACCTCATTCTATTCGCACAAATGTGACTGCTCGATAAACTACTGTCTGTGTTTATTTGCTGCAGACATTTAAACTACCGACCAGGGGCGTAGTAGTGATGGGAATAATGAAACCCAGGGCCCCAACACTGGGTGGACCCTTAAACATAATTTTTTTATTTTACATTATTAACATTATAAGTAATGTAAATTGGATAAATAAATAGTTAGACGGACTATTTCTTGTACAGGAAACACAATATTAGAGCCTCTCAGCTGTTATAGTGAAAAATTCACATCGTAAATACACTATGTTGAGAAAAGAGGTTGAAATATGTTGAGATTTCAGATCTTGCATTATAAAGACTTAAGATTACCACTACAAATGCTTGCTTGTTCAGTTATTTGTAAAAGTGTGAAAAAGGATGTATTACAAGGGGGAAGCGGGCCACTGAGGCTGCATATGTACGGGTCCCCAATTTCTGTGCTACTCCACAGTTACCGACTTTACAGACGTTACATGTAGCAGGCTAGTAACATCTGCAGCGACCACCAACTTTTGTCACTCCTCTCTTACTCCCCTCTCTGTGACAGCAGACATTTTATAAGAGATCAAGTGTTGGGAGCTGTGTGTTTGGAAAGTGGCCCTCAGGATGTGAAATATGCTCCTATTTGTTATCCAATGCCTGCACTGTGGACTCTCTCAGAAAATTACACTGGTTACCAGCCGACGCTGGTATTGTTTTCACCTTGTGAGTCTGTCTGTCTTGTCTCCATAATAGCGTCACAACCTTGCAAGATGCTGTTACAAAACTTTACGGGTGAAGTCAAGCAAGGGCACCAGAAGTAGGGAATATGAAGTTGGGAAGGGGCCATTGGCCCTCCCCACTTAACGCCCCTGGCCCGATTTGGCATTGCGGCCGGTGTGATGATTTGGATGTATAAACATATGTTGTTGGTTGATCTAATTTTCCAGGAATTATTGTCACTTGAGAAAAAAAACCATGGTCTTCTATTAAAGATCAGTTCTGCTTTCTGTGAATGATGCCCTCCAAGGACAACACAGGGGTTTTTGGTTCGGGAAGGGGCAGAGTCTTGTACAATCAAAACCCTTGAAATATCTTAAGGCTGACATATTGTGTCCATATATGTGCCCAGAGACCCTCAAAGTGTGAGAACAGACCCCTCTCTCTCTCTTTCTCCTGCTCCATCTATCAGAAAACATGTGTAACTACGAGCAAGTTAGATTTGATGTCAGATATGATGTCCTACGTGGTTCATGTATCAGAGAATGACCTCCAGCTAGGTGACCATCCGAACATTATACGTTATTTGCTTGGCAACGTTGTGTAACTTTGAATAACGTCAGCACAGTCCCTAATGTGCTCATAGCGGAAAACTATAGTGGCCGGCTGGACAGTGTGTAAAGTTATGGTTCATTGATACACTTACAATGCCGATCCCCACTCGAGGCGTTTTTAGAAGTGTTTTTAGCACCTGTCACTCACTCATCTCACGGTAACAGACACGCTTCCATTCTATGAAATGTATCAATCCACACTGCCGTTTCATGGAGATCCCCAGCATTTTTTATGCTTCAAATCTTTTTTTGTGGAGTTTAGTGAAGCCTAATCTTCGTAGACAGCTTTTTAGGTTAAACAAATATCCCGCTGTATTTGAACTTATTAACTGTATCTACATTGACTGATCAAGGCTTCAGTCTGTGAGCTTACCTGTTTCACTACAGACAGATTCCCCTCACGCGCTACGGTGGACAGGGAAATAGAATCAATGAATAAATATACCCTGTTGATTTCGTCCTTTGGAGCTGACAAGAAAACTATTTTTGGTTCAGTAAATTTCTGCGGTCAGTCAGCCTGGTGAAGGCAGGTTAGCCACATTGCTAATGGACAGCAGAGATGTTTATGGAAGGTGGAGTATTAGTAGTATTACTGACACACGACTATAGCTCTAATGTAATATATATTGGAATACTGTCAGCAGCCCTATAGGTCTCTCCTGTGGTGGTCACATAGAGTCTCACTCGTTAAATGCTGTTTTTTGCGCTGTAAACTGAGTTTACAAGCTGTTGTCACAACACAAGATACACTCAAAGTCAAATGTTTTGTGTAATGAACTTCTTCCTCCATACTTGATAAAACTGATTTGTTGCCATAACTACACATGCAAGATGATGTTGTAGTAAACTATAACTGTTCCTCCTGTCATACACCTTGATATTATCGCATGACAGTATAATCTGCTATTTTACAGATCCTCTAAAAAACCTGGTGCTCGGTCCTAAAGCTCCTGTTTGACGAGATGTTCCTGGACCAGACTCTCCTCACACACACCATCAGAGGAGGAAGTTATTGCTGGGCAGGTGTAGGGCTGCACCATTCAGGCCAAAATGATAACAATTATTTATCACAATATTAAGATCAGGATTATTTATCATTCATTGATTTTAGCAAAATAATTGTTTCGGAAGCGCTTAATTTGATATGCAGCGGAGCAGGTAATCATGTTCATTTAATTGTGGGAAGACACAATCTTGATCACGATTAATATTCAACTAATTGTGCAGCCCTAGGTGTCATGATTCATCCATCCATCCATCCATCCATCTTCATCCGCTTATCCGGGGTCG
>CALSCE010009471.1:202109-224837 GCA_943593645.1 Bovichtus variegatus | reverse complement strand
TGCTGCCCACGTGCGCGTTGAAGTCTCCCAGTAGAACTATGGAGTCCATGTTAATATATATACACATATCTTTTTTGACATTCTCCTGGATCCATCTTTTTCATATTTGATGAAAGGGTGTCGTATCCTGTACAGTCTGTAAAGCCCACTCAGACAAATGTATAATTTGTGATATTGGGCTGTATAAATAAATTTGACCTGATTTGTTGCCAACAATTTTAATAGAAAGAGGCTGCTTAAAAAAGTTATCATATAGCAATTTGCATATGCACAACCGATTAAACTTTTTAAAGATTGATTTCATTATTTAATATATCATCTCTCCAATATGCATCTTAACCCACCTGTAATTTAACAAACTGTTTAATGTAATATAGACCGTGGAGTGAATCTTTTTTCATTACATTACAGTTCATTTAGCAGACACTTTTGTCCTAAGCGACTTACAATAAGTGCAAACAATCATGAGGATACGACTCTAAACAGTCAGAATCTTGCAAGTACATAAGCTTCTAATAGGTGAAATCATACAAGTGCAGAACAATAGCTTCAAACAGAAACAATAGAATACAAATTCAACCATTAGCTTCAAATAAGCCAACCAATTTAAGTGCAAAATACAATTTATCTATTTTTTATTTTTCCCATCATTGGCCGAGGTGCAGTCGAAACAGGTTGGTTTTTAGTCTTATTTCAGCTGACCTGACATCAATAGGGAGCTCGTTCCACCATTTAGGCGCCAGGATAGCAAACAGACGGGTTTTGTTTGAGGGTCTCTGGGTCCTGCTCGCAGTGAGGGAGTAGCGAGCAGATTGGCAGATGCCGAGCGAAGTGAGCGAGCTGGGGTGTGTAGTTTGACCATGGCCTGGATGTAGGAAGAGCCTGATCCATTCACTGCATGGTAGGCCAGTACCAAGAGCTTGCTGAAAGACATAACAAAAGCTCTCCCACTGGCCCACAAGTCCTTAACTTGAAAACAAAAAAAAAAAGTCAGTTCTCAGCCAAATTCCAGCGACTGGGACTCTCCTGCTATGTCCTGACAGGGCGTGTTTACAGTGGAATCTAAATCTAAACTATACAAACATTGTGTAATACTGTCTACAACAAATTCGTAATTATTCCTGCATTTTTGCAAATTCGGCAAATGTAGAATACATTAAATTATTTATTTCTTTGTGTAATAAACATTGACAGTTTGTCCCGGCCGGTTATGGTACCACTGAAAACAGCTGTTTGGATAGTGCTGCTGCTCTACTGTCGCACACAGTTATTTCTTTCTGTATATCCTTAATTTCCCTCTCGTATTGCTTTCATTTTCATGTAACTCTGTAACGCATTGTTAGAGCTTTCATGGACAGAATATAAGGTATAGTCAGTAAGAGGCGTACTTCAGCCGTCTCGTTATTTAATGCATAAAAACAGCAATCTGTATATGTGTTTTATAAAAAGATTAAACTTAATATTTTCATGACCTGATATTCATATGATAATGATTTAGTAATAATCCTTTGAAAGTATTCTCTTTGTGAGTCAGCACACTCGCTCATATTAAATATGATAAATAGCTGATTTCAGGTCAACCCTTTCATTTAATTTCAACACGTGGCGTGATAGGTGTTATGAGTCCCTACGTCATCGTCGGGATCTCTTTCAAGCCAATGACCAGGCAAGGTCCCAGGACAAATCTGCCATGATTTGTAGGTGGCTGCATCTGTACACATCACATTACAATGATGTAAAACATTTGTTGTTAATCATTTAAATATTTTTATAAATAACAATTCTAAATACTGCCTGTGCACTCATTGCACATCCTCAGAGTCCTCTACAAGCTGCTAGCTGTACAGCTGTGAGTACTAACAATTTCCATGCTCATTCATAACGATAATTTTGGGGGAGTAGCTGGGGAGGCCTGACACCGCAGGATTCAGCCACTTTTGGAGCTAGTGCTGCTAGCTACTTTTATTGGACAAGTTGGACTGGGTTTTTCGGTTGAATCATTTTAAAAACCTAGCTTATTTTGGATGGCTTCTCCAATGTAACCTACCAAAGCTTCAAGTATAGTATTTGAGTAAACATACTTAATACGCATTCCACCACTGTCCATTAGAGGCCTGAAACACAAGGGGTTCACAACCCCCAAGGTAGTGCTGGCACACGGTTTGGTGTTTTCACTCCCACCATAGAAAACAGATCACATCAACACAAAGTGATTCTGTTGCTGATCATGTGCGGAGAGCCTGAGAATAGCAGACCCGTTAGTAATTTGATCAAGTCATGCTGTATCAGCCTTCTAGAGGTGCTAGGTGGGATTTAGACTTAATGGCTTGTTGATAACTTTGATATAGTTGCTGAAAGTTAAATGTAACATCACTGCTGCTTCATCCTATCCCAAAACTTCACTCTCCCATCACTGTGAACCAGATGTTAAAACTGTCAGCATACTTAGTGCATGAGAAACCTGATTCTAGTAAGTGCATTAGTATGACACTCCCATTATATAATTCTTGTGCATTGTGTAATGTCCCTAGGCTGATTTTACCCCATCTGAGACTGGACCAGCAACTCACTTGTCCAGATGGCAGCATGCCCAGCTGAGGGAGAAGTGGCTGCCTACATCAGATCCTGATGTGGGAAAGTTGACAGATGGAGCTGCTGGAGTCCTGGCCTCCCATCTGAACTGACTTCCTGTTCATTTAAGAATTTATTAGTGCTTATAGGGTCCTACATGGCCAGGCTCTGCAGTATATTCTAAACCTTCTGCACCCCTACACTACTAGTCGTGCTCTTAGGTCATCTACCCAGGGTCTTCCAAGTGTGCCTCGGACACGTTTAAGACGTGGAAAGATTTTGCTTTTCAGTCAGCAGCCCCTAAACGTTGGAATGATCTCCTAATAATCGTGAGGTCTTTGGACTCTTGGCGTCGCTGCCTTGGAGCCACTGTGACGGTTCGATCTCTTCCTCAGACGTTTGGAAGATGTCTTGAACACTCTTGGGACCTCTCCGAGCCAGGCGAGATCCAAGAAATGGATCAGGGTAACTGAGAAAGACCTTGAGTGTATCCGGCAAAGAACTCAACAACCAGGGTTTCTCAGTTACTGCCCGGTGGGCACGCCAAGCGCCGCCTGTTTGAGCTGCCTACAAGGGGCTCTCTTCCATTCCCCGAGGAGGCATGTTAGAGTGAAGGAAAGCTCCAAACCCTTAAAGTCAAAAAGTCCTGCTGGGTCCATCTTGTGGCCAGATTGTCACGGGGCGTGTATGGACCCAAATGCAGCACACAGGAAAACCAGAAATAGTGCACTATAGGTTTATTTACTGGAACTGACAGGTACAGGGATTCATCGAACACAGGCAGATTCAGACATGGGTAACCTGAAGTCAGAGACGCAGAAGCCAAGCTCGAGGTTGGGGACAGAAGGCTGGCGAGTATCCCAGGGATCCGACGAGGCGGGTAGGTCGGAGACAGGCAGGGTCGGTAGCAGGGAATCAGTCCAGGGGTAGTCGCTGGAGAGTCTGGCATGAAGACAAAGTGCAAGCTGGCCAAGAGGTTCTGTCAGGAGGAGGCTTAAATAGGTGTTTGATTGGAAATTGGCTGCAGCCTGAGCCCAAGGTGAGGTGACAAGGTGGGAGTGGCTGGCAGGTGAGGTGACGAGGAGCAGAACTGTGACAGGGTTATTGTTTATGAAAAACAACTCACGCAATGTTTGCTAAACAAATACACTTACACACCCCTGTTCTAGCATATAGATGTTACTGTACAAAACTCAAAAGGAACCCATTTTAACCACTGTTAGTCAATTATGAACAAATGTAAACACAAACTGTAACGGTACGACCAATACACACGGAGAGAGACACTCAATAGCACGACTCAGAGACAGAACGATGATGATGACAATATACTTTACTAGGTAAAGTAGAAATACAGCAGGACATACAGAACAAGCAGGGAAAATCCAAGGGCGGAGTTAGGTCACAGAAACAAGGTCGATGCAAAGGTAGCTCCTCAGCATAGCGGCAAAACAGGTAGGGGTCAGGATCGAGTAAGCCGGGGAATCAGGAACTCGGGAAACTGGATCACCGCTGGAACTCTCGACATAAATGAACGAAGATGAACTGGCAACCAGGGACAAACAACACACAGACTATATACACCAGGAAGTGGGAGGGGATAACGAGACACAGGTGGAGACACTAACGAACAGAGTGGAGACAGCTGGGGACCGGAAGTAGAAACAACAGACACAAGAGGGAACATGCAGTTAACAAAATAAAACAGGAAGTATAAACACAACACAAAACATCTAACGAACGGGACGGGACCTGATACAAACAGTATTGTCAGAGCTTAATCTAACCCACTCTCTTTCAGGCAGAGCCGAGTACACACACCAGCACCTGCCAGAAGACAAAATGTGAATACATGCAATGTGCAAAATGTATTGTGCAAACCTTTCTAATAAAGGGCAAATATCTCTACCAAAGTGCAAAGGAAAATGATTAACTGGCATGGTTAAGTAGTTTGCAAAAAGTCCAAGTAACACAAAAACCAAGCTATGCAATATTTAGAAGGTCAAAGCCGACTTGATTCTATTTGATTCTATGTCTTTGACTGTGAAACACTTTGACTGGTGTCTGTGAAAGGTACTATATAAATAAACTTTGCTTGCTTGCTGTTTAAACTGCATGTCACTAAAATGTTGCACTGTTGGTAAGAAACTGACTGAAACACCCTGGAAACAGGTAAACAATGTTTACACTCTGACCAAACCTCAAATTTGTGTTTCCTTTTGAGGATAAAAATAACATCAGTTATCACCCATAGACAGTGGCATAACGAGGCAGTGCCAGGTCTCAATGCAAGATGGTGAAAGCTGGCCGGCCAATCACAATCAGACATAACATGATGTATTGTCATTATCGAATAATAGAAGTAAAAGCATGCAGCTTTAAAACCAAGAGTAACTGCACTGCACAGCTGTAGCCTAATGAAACTAGAGACCATACGATCACACCATCTGTGATGCTAAATTGGTACAGGGCACAAAGTGAGCCCCCAATGGCCCCTAAATAACGTCCTACCCCCTACTTCCGACACCCATGTTCGGACCACACCCACATTCGAACTCAGCCTTCATTTTGATCTCAACTACACACTTGTAAAGTTTTGTGATTGCATCTTGCATGGTTGTGATGCTATCGCAGTGAATTAAACTGCACACAGACATAAATACAGATAAACAGCTGGCAAAGCACTCAAAATGGCTTCTGAGGTAGTTCCCATTACAGTAGGAGTCTCCAGGTGCACATTTTGCAATGATGACACACACACAGACTTATAAGGTGACAACAATACCAGTGTCACCGTTAGTAATTATTACGTGGAAAACAGGCAGCCATGCTATAGAAGAGGAGTCGTAATAGCAAGGTCAAGATATTGATAGCCTATCTTAGCCTACATATCAAAATCTGGTATCGGAGCACCATAAAAGATGAAATCTTCAGTGATGCGCACCTTGGCACAGATGCAGACATAATCATTAAGAACGCACCTTGACACAAATGAAAACACCAGTTGTTTATTTTCCACATAGACTGTACATCCAGCACTGAGTGATCTACAAGAAGACAACAGGTCTTGCACTAGGTTACATTTAGCTTGGGCACGTAGCTATAGCCATGTCTGTTGTTTATCCAAACAAGATTTGGTTTTGCTGGTGTAGAAGGAAGTGGACAAGCAGTGATTGTTAGATCCCGTGGGAAAGGGTCCGGGGGATTAGACATTTGCATCTACCTTCTCAGGAAAACGTCCCGTGTCTATGGGATACTAATGCAGAGATGCAATGGCAGTTCTAGCTATTAGATCCGGCACATCCGCTTGCACATCGTTCGCACCATCTTCAGTGGTGTTTTTCTTTTCAAAGAAACTGCCTATTTTTGGAAGCTTTTCTTTTTCTTTCTTGTCTGCTTCTTTCAGTTTTCTCTTCTGAAACCCACTTTTTTGTTTGTATATATTGCTGTCTCTCACTGTTAATATGTGACTGGTGAATCCAAACTAACCAAAGTCACACAATGACACAAACAAACTAACATATCGAGGCAGTGGTAGACCAGCAACTCCCTGGTTCTGCGAGGTAAAATTACTGTTTGTCAAAGGAGTCTGATTGCTTTGAAGACAGCATGGATGGATGTATTGACTTCAGTTCCCCATCAGAAAGGGCTGTCTGACAGCAAGGTGGGAGAGTGTTTTGTTGTAGAGTGGTTCAATCCCAGGTCAACATGTCCTTGGGCAAGATACTGAACTCAAATGAATGCCATAAATATCATTGTCTCTCTCTCAACCTCTCCACTCTGTGCACGATGGCACAGCGTTACAATGTGCCACAAAATCATATTGGCTAATTTGTCTCCATACCATAAGAAGACGAAAGAGAGGGATTTTAGATTTCCAGCCACCGGACCAGACAGAATCCAATGGTGAAAACAACAAAAATGTGTTAAAGTGTCAGGTCTCAACCCATCACTCTCGGCCTATATTTTGATCTCAGCTACACATCTGTAAAGTTGCGTGCACCAAATTGGCCCAGGGGCTTAAAGTTGGGGGGCCAATGGTAAAGTACTAAAATCTGCTGTGGTAGTTCCCCCTAAAGTACTATAGGTGTCTCCAGGAACACATTTTGCTATTAGATATTTAGGTCTGTCATACTTAGCATATGTAATATTTGTTATTGCTACATGTTTTGTGAGGTCACAATGACCTATGACCACCAAATTATAACTAGGTCATCCTTAAACCGCAGTGGACATTTGTGACAGATTTTAAGAAATTCCCTCATTTGAAAAAATTCCTGAGATATCACGTTCCCGAGAATGGGACCGACGGACAACCCAAAAACATAATGCCTCCAGCCACGGATGTCGTTGGCACGGAGGCATAAAAGTACTCACTGAAAATGTGTTTTAATCCAGTTTGAGTCGAACAACGCCACTCTTTTCAGATATCATTCTTTCATAATCCTTCCGGGATGCTGTTGATCTAAAGGGGGAGACGAATCAGCCAATCAGAATGTACCTTCTTTATTTCTCCGATTGGAGAAAACCAGGATGTATTTTGCCAACTTTCAAGGCAAGGTTGGATCATATACATCACTGCCAGACACAGGGGAGAAAACATTACATTACTTTTTTTGACAACTTGTAAATTAACATTAACTAGTCAAGAGTAATCAGCTGTGGATTCAGTGGTGTGTATCTCCTGGCCATGCCTGGTTTGGGTCTGACATTTCTTGGGTCTGGGTCAGAGTCCCAGCTTTCAAATAATAGACAGCTTCGGTGCGAGGCCGGGTCTTTTGGGAATCAGGACTCATGAAAAGACATCTAAAGTGGAATGGATGAAACAGGACTTGGGATAACCTAGAAACATGAAATCAGAGACTGTTGTGGCTACATCTTATTATCGATCGCAGAGGAGGGAAAGCAGACTTAAAGTCTTCGAAAAATGCACTACAGCAAAGCTCTACTGTTTTTGTTTTGTGTTTTCTTGTGGAGCAAGGGACTACAACTGCATTTTGTTGTGCAACCCTGTGTTGTAAAATCACAATAAATTAACCTTGGACCGGTTATTGATGCGTTTCATCATTATTGTCTTCAGTCATCGCAGTGCAACTAATTATATTTGAATGAGTCTGAATATTTAGTCTGAATATTTCCTTTGGTATTAAGTGAGACTTCTGGAGCCGTTTCAAGACATATTTTATGAAGCTTATAATATTACACATTCAGGTAATCACTGTATTTGTTAGTGTCGTATTTCATTTTGAAAAAACCTTCTACTCCATACTTGTTTGTAACCATATACCTTGTACTGTATTTAATTTATCAATACATGTCTTTATCATTTATTATGTCTTCATGGTAGGTTGCTGTGAATGTCATCATTGATCTTTCTCCAGTCGTCCACTGACTCCTGGTGGATGACCTTTGAACTCTTCCAGTGGCTGCAGTGGAGTGGATTTTTTATTCAGGTTTACATCATTTTTTTATTGTTTCTACTGATGTAGTGTTTTCCACAGCTGTCATATGTGATGCCATACACCACTCAGTCTTTCTCTCGGTTCTCTATTGTCTATATGGGGTTCCAGAAGAGATTTTAAGGTATTGATTGATATGTGGTAATTGCAGACTCCTTGTGTCTTGAAGACTGGTTAGATGTTCAGACAGTTCAGGCATGTAAGAGTCTCACCGGGATGTTTCTGACGGTCCATGATGATCTAGCATTGTCTGTCCTGGTCCAGATTCTTACTATCAACTCCTTTTGATAGTGATACCTGTTGGCCTTAAATGCCCTCCATAACTTCATGAACATCCTTCAGGCTATAGCTTCTTGTCACAACCTCAGACACAGGGTAGGAGGACTCAAATGCATTACACCAGAAACAGATATAAAGTGTAAAACAAATACTTTACTTGCACAACGATAGTGTAGTCTTGAACAACTCACAAAGAGGATTACCAATAATCTCAAGACAAGGCTGGTACACTGGCTCATGACACAAGGACATAACAAAACAAAGGTAAGATGGTAAATACAAAATAAAACAGGCAAAGACAGACAGTGACTGACAAGACTGGACGTAAGACACGGTGACTTGACAAATGATCAACATACTAACAAAACAATAATAAATTACAACATAAACATCTTTAACAAATTCTACAAGACATGACACTTCTGTCTAGAGTCCTGCACTTTTTCAGTTTTGCAAACCTGCAAAGGTCAGCATCAGACCTGTAAAAACTGTAGGAGTGCACAATAAGAAAGTAAATAAATGTTAAATAAATAAAAAAAAAAAAAAGATAAATAAATAAAAAGACACCTCTCACCTCAGGGACACCTCTCACCCAAGGGATATTTCTCACTTCAGGGACACCTCTCCCCCCAGGGACACCTCTCACCTCAGGGGCACCTCAGGCACACCTCTCACCCAAGCCACAAACTGTTTGTCCTTCTAAACTCTGGGAGGCACAACAGGACTCTCTGTTCCAGGTCGAGTTAGTAATATGCATTTATGGGACATGAATACATACAGGTAGAGAGGACATGTGTGCCCACAGAAAGAGAGGACATGAATCCATACAGATAACGAGGGAGAGGAGGAGAGAGGACCTTGGTGTAAATCCCCACGGCAGTCTAAGCCTATAACAGCATAACTAGGTGCTTGGACAAGACTGAGCCAGCCCTAACTATAACTATACTATTTATCAAAAAGGAAAGTCTTAAGCCTATTCTTAAATGTGGAGAGGGTGTCTGCTTCAGGATAGGAGCTTGATAGCTGAAGGCTCTGGCTGCCATTCTACTTTTGGAGACTCTGTAGACAAGTAACCCTGCATTCTGTGAGCGCAATGCTCTAGTTAGGTAATAGGCTAATATGAGCTCTTTAAGAAAACATGGTGCCTGACCAATAAGGGCTAAAATAGGCAGCTAAAATGGGAGAAATATTATCTTGTTTCCTAGTTGATATCAGTACACGTGCAGCAGCATTTTGAATCAGGTGGAGAGGTTTAACAGAGTTATTGGGACAGCCTGATAATAAGGAATTACAACAATCTAGCCTAGAAGTTACAAATGCATGGACTAGTTTTTGGTTTTGTACACAGGGTACTGATTTTTGCAATATTTTTTGTAGATGAACGAAGACGGTCCTTGAAGTTTGTTTAATGAGGGAGTTAAAGGACATATATTGATCAAATATAACTCTGTGATTCATTACGGTGGTGCTGAAGGCCTTACTATATCTTTAGATAATGTGTTTTGGAGGTGTTTTGGTCCAAGTACAATTATTTCAGTTTTGTGTGTTTAACATCAGGAAATTGCAGGTCATCCAAGTTTTTGTGTCCTTAAGGCATGCTTGAAGTTTAGCTAATTGGTTGGATTCATCTGGCTTGATCAATAGATATAATTGGGTATTATCTGCATAGCAGTGAAAGCTTATGGAGTGTTTGCTATTTATATAGCATATACTGAATAAGGTGAGTAGAATAGGTCCAACTACAGAACCTTGCGGGCATGCATGGAGGTTTCATCGTTAACATGTACAAACTGATGTCACTCAGATTAAATTTTTTAGAAGAGGTTTGACAGCTACTTGAAAGGACTGTGGTACATAGCCTGATAATAAAGACAGGTTAATAATATTTAGTAAAGTATTTATTAAGGGTAAAACTTCTTTAAACAGCTTAGTTGATATATATATATATATATATATATATATTATTATTTTGTTTTTTGTTACATGTTTCTGTGGTTGAAGATAAATTGGTACTGGTTGAGGGCAGGAACTGATTAATTTAGTCTCTAATAATTATAATTTTACTATCAGAGAAACTGATCAAGTCATTACTACTGAAGGATATAGGAACAGAAGGATTAATAGAGCTTTGAGGTTTCGCTAACACCTGAAAAATGCTATATAAATGCAGTTGATATACCATACTGTATATATCTGATCTATAGTGTATAAACTATATTCATGCTGTTTATTCTTCTTATAATATCTTACTCTTACCATTACTTGTACTTATACCTACACTATATAATATATACTATATGTTTTGTCACTGCAACTGCTGCACAGTTCTATGTATTCTGTATAGTCTGTACAAAGCTCTGCTTTTTACTCCTTTTTGCAATTATGTTAGATGCTAAACTACATTTTGTTTTCTCAGTACCTATACTTAGTGAATCTAAGTTGAATCTAATGTTATCTAATCTTACAGGTTGGGGTCCTATGGAAATTGGACTCCCAGGGGCCAATGGAGGTCATAGTTCTGCCATGCATTTATTAAAAAAAAGATGGCCAACCCCCACACAGAAGAGATCTCTTAAAAGAACTGGATGGTCTTGGTATCAGTGGTAAGCACATACGCACGTGAAAAGAGAACTTAATAACAAACAGTATGTGTGGCTTATTTGCTCTACCGCTTGTTTGTTGACTCTGCCTTTCCTCCTGTGCAGCCCTCAGCTCGCATTCCAATCAAGCCGGGATTCATCCTGTGCTGCACAGAGACCGGCCAAAGGAGCCATGCCCAGGTCCTCTTTTCCACAGTAGTCTGAAAATTGACTGATCCCTGGGCAGGAGGGAGAGATCGCAGGGTGAGCGGTTCATACACCATACATGCTGTTGGGGGAGATACATTCTGGAGGTGGCTGAAGGCTTCCTGTAGCCTGAGAGACAGCGCTATAAGGTATGACAGAGGATGAAGCTGAGTTCAGCAAGAGGAGATAGGCCTCTCCACATTGAAGTGTTTTCTCTAAAAACCTCTGAGATATTTGAGATAGGTTTTCACCCCGAGATGCATCACAATGTCTTCCCTGTGCTTCCTCCTCCTCAGCTCAGCGAGCAGTGGCTTCAGGGAACTCCACGACCTGAAGAGATAGTGGGTGGTGAACAGTGGAGGCGAAGTAATGCGCAGGAAAAGCATCCCCAGAATCCTTTGGTCCCTGCCAAAGTTAACATACACCAGGGGATTCGGTATCAAAGTTTCCAATATTTGGCTCCACAAACACAATAGCCACTACAAAAACAAAAGTCAAGGAGTTCCCTGCTGGCTATTCAAATAGTAAACGTTTAATTATGAACATTTGGGAAATCAAACTGCTATGCCTGAGTACTTTGCACCAGGCTCCCTCCCATGCTTGAAAGCATAGCTCAAAGTCTTTCACCAACATCCAAACTCCACTCAGTTTCACCAATGTCATCCCGCTCCATAGGGCAGTGTTTCCTCATTTCAACTTCATTTATGTAGTTAAGATGAAGGAGAGCCTGTTTGAGGAGCCATATTGTATAACTAGGATTTACAGCCAGTATGATGTTATTTGTCATTTTGGATAACTGATCCTTTATGTAAAGGAAAAGTATGTTTTACCTTTCTCAACATCCACAAGGCTTCTGATTGCCATTGCCTGAGGCTGGCTCAGCTAATCAGTGAAGGCTGAATGCTAATGTGGAATATTAAGGAAACTTACTATACATTCAGTTAGTAGGAAAACATTATAGCATACTATGGCAAACATCCACAGTAATGTCACAGACTTTTATTGGCAGTTTGTTGAACTAGTTGACAATTAATTCACATTCAAAGCCATTTTTTAAGTGGGTTTGTTGTTTAGGTGTACAATCTGTCATGTCTTCTCATTCTGACATTTCTGATTAGTTTTACATCCCCAGCCAGTGTCTGTTACAAATATCTGTTATTCCATCTCTATGTTCATTTCCCTGTCTGCCAGGTGGACAGTGTAACTGCTGTTCCTTTCTACTGACACTTAATGCATACACTGTATTACGCACTGATTTGGAAACGCGCAGTGACAATTAATCATAATGGTTGTTGTGAAAAAGAAGGGCTTGAGTATTGTTAGGCATCCCTGTCACAATTTAAGATAGAGTTAATACAACTTATTGGTACATTTGGAATGTTCAGAGAGTATTTTATTTAAATGGTATCCACAAACTTATCAATCAATATTTGTAACAATTTTAGAATTAAGTTGTTCTGTAGTTCTGCTTTTCAGTGGAAGTCTGTATGTATTTTTTCTAACAGGTAAAGGAAGAGTGTGTAAATTGCACCTCAAATAGGACTTACACCACACAGGATGATCTTTGAAAAGCCAGGTGTTGTGATTCTTGATTTTAACATTGTGATCACAAATTATAAACGATTATTATCGGTAACATTTTTTTGAATAATGTTACTTTCCACTATTTTAAATGTTATCACACAATTACACATTTATATTTTTTTGTGTTGAAGAAAATAGGAGATATGTCTCTTGAGGCTCCTGAATTAGGAAATAATAAATAAGTAGAAGTATACAGTAGCAATGTATAATAAACCTATGTGAACAAATTTCAATGGAACTACTTTTTAAAGAAAAATATGTCATTTTTTCAGGGCAGGATCAAAGGTTCTTCACTTTAAAGTTCCATTTAATATGTGTTTCGAAACGTTTGATCCTATATCATGATATTTTCCTCAGTTGTCATGGAAGTAGATAAGATCACATTTTTTTCTGAACACAAAGTGCTTGGCTTTAAAGTTCAGGCTTAAGGTTCTTTTTTTTTTTTCTCTTTTAATGTTTTGAAACAAATACATTTGCATTCAGCTCCTTCTAGGGAGCTGAAGTTTCAGATGATAAAATCCAAACCATCTTGCAAGGCTGGATAGTAGTTTCAAATGGTCATATATATATATATATATATATATATATATATTTAGTTTTTTGTATTTTGGGGGAACTGACCCTGTGAAATGAATAACATGGATGTAGCTTATTTTCATTGGAGAGAACTGTCTCTGTAAAATCATTACCACTCTTATATGTAAGCCTAAAAACAATCCGTCCCGTGTTACAGCCACAGCTCTTGTCATTCATCTCACTTTCATCCCCTTTCATGTTGAGCTCCTACCATCTTTTCTTACACCTTCTTCTGTTCTGCTATATGTGATTATGTCTCGGGGTGGCCATGTCGTCCTGCCATCCAAATAGCTCTTTCATAGCAGCCACAGGTGGCTTCTGCTGCCCTGCAGCTCCAAACGCTCCTCAGCCAAACACAACAGCAGTCCGGCCCAAGAGGCCCATGTCAAATAGCTTCTTTAGTGAGTGCACCGAGGTCTGACGGATCATTTTCTTCCTTTTGTCTGAAGCTCTTGGTGTTGGGAGGTTGACTGTTGAGTCCTACACAATCACATTCCCTTCTCCTGCAGCTGAACGGCTCATGGTCATATTGATACGTGGATACAGCAGAGCACTGATGCTTATCCATGAAAAAGAAACTTGAATAGAACAGAAACAGTTCAGATCAGGGTGTGTTCAATATGAAACCTGCTCCTAAATGATCAAAGAGGTCAAAGGTCAAGTTGTTGCGGACCCCTAACATAATTACAGGAAGCCAGTCCTGGAACAAACTGTGTTACATTTGTTCTATTTTGGTTATTTAATTGTATTTTAAAATTACAGAGTAACTTAAGGACAGAAACAATTGGAGTTGGCGTGTGAAAACAGTGGCTGTGATTGGATGAAATCCACGGTCTATAAACTGGACCATAGACTATAGAAAAATATGACTTTTAATTAAAGGGACAGTGTGTAGCAATTTGGTTGCAGATCGTAACCAACTGAATCTGCATCCCTCTCTTTCCAAGACTTACCTCGCTCTGAGGCCATCCTGAGCATAACACTACTTTTGGAGCAACAAAATTCAGGCGGCGGCTGGGGTTACTGCAGTTTCACAAGCGTGTCAGAAAACTGCGGGGGCCTTTGGTTTGTCTGTTCTGAGCTACTGTAGAAACATGGCGGTGCAACATGGTGGGCTCCGTGAAGAGGAGTCGCTCCCTCAACATAGTTATGAAAAAATTGTTATTATATTCCATTTCTGCTAATAGGTCCCCCTAAATACTACGCACTGGCTCTTTAAGCACTAATGCGCACTTAAGCAAAAATAAAACTAATTCAGTCTAATAAATCCTCCCTTCATGTTCAGTTTTTGTTGAAACTGTTTTAGAGAATTGTTGATTCAAATGTATTGTCGTTTAGGACGCTGCAGTTTGTGTGGCTGTTGAATAGTATTGTATTATACTAACAAGTGTTTCTATTGTTTTGTTCATCAAGTTCAGTTTGTTTGGCTGTATGCAAACACATACACAAGTTGTTCCTCTTGTATTTCTTACAGATGAGCTGCAGATGGGGAAAATGTAGTATGCTAAATATGTGATCAAACACTCACTGGCATGAAGACCTTCATCTCAGAGGCCAAGGACATTATTTTGAAGTTCTGGGTGCGTGGTTATGGCAACAAAACCATAAAAAAAAGCATATACTTCCAAAGAGTTCTAGTGGTTCTGGTAGTTTACAGTCGGCAGTATCCTCCCCTGGCGAATAGAATACAATGTACTATACAGAGACAAAAAAACAATTGCCTGAGGATACATTTCTTTTTATTTATTTTGAACAGACAGAAGTGCAATTGTCAAAGACAGACGTAATCCTCCTGGGGACTGAGGTAGCAGACTTCACATTTCTCATCCTCTTGTGCAATTATTTGTCACTTAGTCTCTCCTGATTGAACTATTTTCATTATAAAAATGAGGAACATTTCAAACACTTGTGTATTACACTGAACAAACACTTTCACAAAAAGCCAACACAAATGTAAAGTATTTCTTATGCTTTGAAACTGAAAATGCCAAATGCTTTTTCCTCCTCCCGGTGATCTGCACATCTAGGTGATGCCATAGAATGTGCCTGGAGGCATGATGCACCTGCAGCCTGTGAACAGTGTTCCCTCAGTGCTACTCAATCAAAAACCCGGTACTTTGTCAGGACCTGTTGGCTTGAGTCGGGATGCAGAACTGTAGGCCAATTTGGGTCAAGTGTAATTTATTAAACAATTTTTGCAAATAGATACACAATGTACTCTGGGACATGTATTATTAAAACACATTCACCGTTACCATCAATAACACATTGTTGCCAAAATCAACCATGACTAAAATCTTATTCATCTTATTCTTGTTCTGTGCAGACTTATTTGCAAACCATGAGACTGCACGTGGGAACATGTCTACCTATACAGAAAGCCAATGTAGTATAATCAGAAAGAATTGGGTTCAGTATTTCCAGCCTTACAATTCAAGATTGTGCTTTGTCTTTTGCCTTCTCAGTGGCCTTTCTTTTCTAGATTCATAATTTTTTTATACATTCAACTTCTGGTGAACATCTGGGGGTCATCCATAGTGGAAGTGGCAAAGATACCATTATGTGCACCAACAGGAGGCTTCATGCACCACAGCACAGTGAGGGGCACATCTCCTTCTTTTTCTTGGATATTCTCACCTTCTTTCCATTACTGACATTATATATTGTAAAACCCAGCTGGATGCAGCGAGACCATGGACGTTTTCTGGAGGTTTCTACAGTGTTTCTGGGAAAGGAAAGAAATCCATAGCTGAAGTAGAAATAGTCTTGGCAGGTTGGCACCAAAATGATAAATGACCACACATCATGAAAAAATAACTCCTGGAAGGCACTGAATCACATACTGACATAGAGCACTGTATTAGCACTTGACAGTGGACTTTTCCATCAGTTTCATATATTTACTACTGTGTTCCTGCACTGCATTGTACAGTTTGACTTGGTCCATACTTGTTCACTTGTAGCCTGAGCGAACAGCCCATTTTGTGTGGCATGTGAATATATCTCCATCTTAAGACTTTGATCTACTGTATCCCTCAGTCCCAACCCCCAACAGGCCAAACATAACTATTTACTCCGTCCACAGCTTCCTACCAATTGTAGTCAGCAAAATGTGCTGAGCTCCTTTCATGTCCTATTGTAAACACAGGGCAGCTCTGACTTGAAGAATAAAAGGAAACTGAGGAGGAGAAAAATGGATCAGTGAGTGAGTGAGCACCCGGATTTTAGCTGGATGACAGGATTTGTACCTGAAGTTCACTTTAAGCCTTTCTCAAATACCTCAATACATGTGCATGTTGTGTTTTCAGCTTAAGGCCTTGTCAGGTGTAACATGACTCTAGATAGCTTCATGGAATATGATTTGTTTCTTCAGGGGTTACAAATTAAAAGTTACAAATCAAAACATGTTGCACAACACAAATCTTTACAAAGATCAGTTGTCACTAAATATTCACACTATTGATCGCAAGGATCGGATTGCACTAGCTATTCATAAATCCATAAGTAGATTCAATAGTTTCAAGATTCAAAGTCTTTATTGTCATATGCACAAGAGCTACAGTGTAGCTTTTGCCAATGAAAATCTTATGTCCCAGGCTTATCCAACAATAACTATATATATATAGTATATGTATACTTCAATAATTCAAATATGTACATATAGAAGAGAATAAGATAAAACACAAAGTACAATTAAATACTGTACAGTAGAATAAATAATGTATACTGTAATAATATGTAAGTATGAGGAATAAACAGCGTATTTACTTTAAACATATATGTAAGTAGTGACATTTCACAGAGCCCAGGAATTCAGCAGTCTGATGGCCGCTGGTCTTGGCCGGGATGCTACGGTTCTCTCAGCAGACGTTGCTGGGGTGGTGGGGGTCTTTAATGATCCTGTGTGTCTTCTTCCTACACCGCTGGGTGTAGAGCTCCTCCATGGATGGCACTTCCATCCTGGTGATGTGCTGAGCAGTGTTCACCACCCTCTGTAGAGTCTTATGGTTGAGGGCAGTGCAGCTGCCATACCAGGCCTTGATGCAGCTAGTAAGGATACTCTCAGTACTCCCAGTGGTGCACCTGTAGAAATGACAGAATATCCTCAAATCCATGTTGAGCCTCCTCAATCTGCGGAGGAAGAATAGCAGCTGGCTCACGGTCTTTGTGACGCTGTCTGTGTGCTGAGTCCAGGTCAGGTCTGTGAACAGGGAGTAGAGGAGAGGGCTGAGCACGCAGTCCTAAGGGGCTCCGGTGTTTAGGGTATGGGTGGAAGATGTGATATTTCCCACCCGCACTGCCTGGGGTGAGCCCGAGGTCCCTGAGCTTAATGACGAGCTTGGAGGGCACAGTGGTGTTGAATACTGAACTGTAGTCAATGAGCAGCATTCTCACATATGTGTTCCTCTGATCCAGGTGGGAGAGGGCAGTGTGGAGAGGGAGGGCGATGGCGCTTTCTGTGGACCTGTTTGCTCTGTACGCAAACTGTAGAGGGTCCAGTGAGTCAGGGAGGCAGGAGGTGATGAAACTAACCACTCAAAGCACTTCATAATGGTGGAGGTGAGTGCAGCTGGGAGGTAGTCGTTGGATGTTTTTTTACCTTTTTGGGACAGGAACGATGGTGGACTGTTTAAAACGTGTGGGGACTACAAACTGCAGCAGAGACATATTGAACATGTCTGTAAACACATCTGCCAGCTGAACCTTAAGAGCACAGCCAGTGATGCCATCAGGTCCAGGAGCCTTGTGTAGTTTAATCCTTTTAAAAGATCTTCACACATCTGTTCTAGGTAAAAACCAGTGGACAGGGATCCTGAGCCTTCTGTACCTCCACAGATGGGTAGCTCTCACAACGTGCATAACATGTGTTCAGTTTATCTGGGAGGGATGCAGACACTTCCTCAGCAGCTTGTTGTTCTTTTATAATCTATTATTGTTTTTAGTCCAGACCACATGTTTCTGGTGTTGGAGCCCTTGTAGTCAGACTCCACTTTGTCACTATATGCGCAATAGCCCATGCTTTAAGTTTAGCACGGACCTTAAAGTAAGTAAGTATTATGTAAAGTCCTTCCTCCGTTTTTAGTAACTACTAACTATTGTAGTGTCATACCAGTGATTAATGAAATTGGGTCTTGACTTAAGAAATATCTGTAGGCCTACATGCTTTTATTTCTGTCTGTCTGAATCCAAAGTGTGAAAATTATGCTCTATAAAGTGCTCTCAAAATTTCCCACAATAGAATGAAAAAGTATTGTCCATGACACAGTGATACATTCTTACAGACAGCAATCTACAGTGTGTTATATTGTGAGGAGCGAATGAGTGAATAGTGGAGTGATTTTGGACACAGCCTTGGATACCGTGTTCCAGATGGCACTTCATTCCAATGAAAGTTTCTCATTTGGTGCATACCTCAAAAAAGTCCAGGCAATCTCTTATTTTCACTTTTCTTACTCCATAGAATATGCACACTAGAGTCCAGCCGAGTCAGTTGTGAGCATACACCTGAAAGACTTTGCTGGCTGACTTCCTGCTCACTCCCCGGACACATGAATGATTAGCTGATACGACTCCTTGAGACTTTAGTGATTCATAAATATCCATTTAGTTAAGACATTATAGGCACATTTTTTTACTTTCATAGCAGTAACATAATCAGTTTAGGTAATTTTTTCATAGCTAACTGAAGCGACAGAACTGACGTATCTGGTTAATATATGAGCCGTTGTGATACCTGAAAGAAAAATAAAAGTTTGGAATACTGTACAAATACAATAAAAAAATATATATTTTAGGTTACATTTCACAAAAATAGCACAATATACCTCATTATAATCAGATTCATCCATCTAATTCTAAATCAAACAAATACTAGGAACTCTAAAAACATCTATATTTATCCATTTATGCATATATAAATAAAACAAAATAATATCTACATTTACAAAGAAAACCAGTCAAGTTTAAAGTTATGGTTGCCCATTCTAAAATATTTGGAAATTATGCTAGTTACAGCATACATTACTAAACTCTATACCAGTCAAGACAAGATGCATAAATAGCTTGCTCAAACGAGTCCTGGAGAGTGTTTTTTAAGTGAGAGGTAGTTGGGATCTTGGGATAGGAGTTGTTATCTTGGCACAGGAACTGCCATTGCATGTCTGCAGGTGTTTAGTAATTGGATTAATGCAGGAGCAAAAAGAGGAATGTCTTTCCTTCACAGACCCAACGACAGACATGTTTGTTTCATACAAGTGGGCGAGGGAATCATGATGACAAGCTCTTACTTCCCCACAACTCCCCCACACAGCACCTATCCTAATTCCATGAGAGTTTTTGTTTCTTCAAATGTGATAGAAGAAAAGAAAAAGCTGCTGCTGTGCTCGCCCTTCAGAGTAGGAGTTTATCTAAAAGCAGAAGCATAACAAGAGCAGCGTGGTGAAGGATTACGATAAAGGGCCTCCTCGAGGTTTGATCCCTCTCCAAGAGCAACTTGGGTAACCTTAGCCAAACAACCCCCCTCATGTTCTTGTATGTTCCTTACTCCTTCTACCCAGAGGTTCTGGATGAAACCAGCACTTTGTGGGGCTCTAGACAAAACAATTGTCATGGTGACGTTATAAAAAGCACCATTGAAGTATATCCCATAGTAATGTTGGCTTAGTTAAAAAAAATAATAAAAAAAACTCTCCTTTTGGTTGGGATAGAAGACCTCAGATAGGGAAAGTGTCACTGTAACAGAAACATGGTAGGATGAAGTGAAAGATGGTCCATTTAGTGATGAAGTGGATACCAGACTCCAAGATGCCACCTGCTCCCTCCAATGAAAGGTTGTACGGTCTGCTTAACATGTGCATCAGTGCCTGAACAGCACCTTTAAGGATTACATGTATAATTCAGAGAGTAATAACTGATCTTATGTCAAGTTTGAAGTGTCCTGCCAACAGTTTTACAGACATCTGTTGCGTAATAGAAGTCTGTAGAGAAAATACTTTTTGAGTCACAGTGGAGTTTTAAGTTGCAGTACCACAGATGAACACTGGGACAGAGAAATCTGATTACTGACTTGCTGCATGTAAACACAGAACAGAAGTCAGTTAGAGAATCTTAATTGTCTGTAGTTTTCAATAAGCCGGTTGTTTGTCTTTATGTGTCGACTCCAGTCCACTCCAGGGTAAATTCTGCCTCTCATCAATAGGGATAGGCATTTAGATCCAGAGCTCCTCATAATATCAACAATGACTACCAACAGCCTAATGCCTGAAAGGGCCACACTGCTTTCAGTCCAAGGGAGGACTGGAGGGGACATCCAGCACCTGTACTAGTGTGTAATGGACAGTGGAGAAGTCACTTTAAATCACCTTTCCATCAAATACACCATCTTAGAGGACAAAGTTTACTGTTCTACGGCTGCCCCATAACATCATCTTATAAGTCCCACTGTCTACCTCCTGTTGGACAAGCGAACACAGTTCATCTCCTCCATCTTGAAGGCCATGTGGGAAAAATGGAACCTAAACAAACACTTAAAAGCACAGGCCTCTTGAATATATTGAAATATCATAGTGTGTGAAGTGTGAAGCACTTCTTGTATAATGCATTGTTAGGGTGAACTAAGATATTTGTGTGAGCGTTTCTTTGTGTGTCGTCTGATTTGCTTAGTGGTTGTTGGCTTATTTTTTTGTGAGAACTACATGTTTCCTCTGTACTGTAAATATTCAAATAATAATAATTATTATTATTATTGTCGGACTTTGACTCTGCCTGGCACCCTGGTTATAAGTCAAACTGCTACACTGTTTATGTTTCACCTGGGTCATGTGGTTCCTACATGCTAACTTGAGACTATTATTAACCGATTGTTATTCATTTCTTGAAGTATAACATTTATCAAACTAACATTTATGTTGGAAACCGACCATATATGTCCTGAAGTGTCTGCTTCAGTTTCAGCCTTTTGTTTTGATTAATCAAGTGTTCATTCCTCAACGGAATCATTTTGGACATTTGAGACAAAGCAAATATACCTTGTCTTTGATTGGACAGCAAGAGTAGTTCAAGAGAATCACATCAAAATACAAAAATAATTGCTGTGATAACTTTAACTTAACTTTAAATCATCTCACTTCCATGGATACTGCATCTGTGTACCTTCTGTTCAGTCCATGACTGTTTTGAAATTATAATTTTTTTTAAACTTCTAGTTTCCATTTGAAAATCTAAAATGAATTCCGAAAATAAATATTTTTCCAGCAGTTCATATTAAAGGCACAATCAGCAATATGAGCAAAAGGACAAGAACATCCACAAGATGAACAAGATACACACAATACACAACTGTCATTCCACATTCCCTACACATAGTGCCACGAGTCATTTTAATATTTTATAATGTAAAAGGTTTGTTGACATGAATAATGTTTGCAGGTTATGAAAGGACTAAAGGACACTGTTCTAAACAATATATATGTATATATGTGCTTATATATGGTTATATACAGTATATGGTTCCTACAAAGCGATACAGAAGTCAGAATCACATGAAGACATTTACGGAAACTCCTTATGGAAAATACATTTGCTGGTCCATATTTGTATTTTGAGCTTCTACTAGAACATGTTTACATACTTTAATGTTCAAAATGTGCTTTATTCTCCCCATACTGCCTGTGCTGCAGCACCTCTTTTCACCTTCTGTCAAAATCAGAAGTTCCTGCCCCCCTCCCACCGAAAAATCCCAGTCTACTCTGATTGGTCAGCTGGCACACTCTGTGATTGTGAAGAGTGTTTGTCAGGAAATGTCACTGCCCTTACTATAACTGGATTTTAGCTCTAGAGGCTTCGCGAGCAGCTGAAAACTGCTCATAACATAAACGTTTTTATGTTGTAGTTTTTTATATTTCAGATGTAATGTTATAACTGTGTAATTTCTCTACATCACCATAACAACTGTATGTCTGTTGACTGACTGAAAAGTGACGCATTTTTTATTTCTTATTTAGGTGCAATTGTGGAAACTGTGCCAGAAGGCCCAGCGAAGTGGAAAACATCTGCTGCAGATAAATACGACAGGTATTTAACACTTGGTATAATCAATTTCCACATTATGTAGCTAACTACCTGGAAACATCAACAGTAGCAAACACCTAACATTATCTGCAACAATGTACAGTATGAATATTGTTTGTAACTAGGTAGCTAACGTTGCTTATGTTATGAACTACTGACAAAGTTATCATGATTAAAATTAAACTGCTAACACATATTTCCTGATAAAACACAAATGATGAAACATAAATAAAACATGATTTATGTAAGTGACTTTGGCAATTTTACTGAGAGCCCAACAGATTTTAAATGTACTATCAAAATGTACTGCCCTCTCCCAGTGCCTCCTGCTGTGTATCCTGCTGTGCCCTCCCGGTGTGTGTTTTTGCTTTTTACTTTTGTACTCTAGCTTTGTTTAAAGCTCT
>CALSCE010009471.1:172263-191292 GCA_943593645.1 Bovichtus variegatus | reverse complement strand
GAAGCTGTCTCTCTCTCCACAGAGGGACATGAAGCTGTCTCTCTCTCCACAGAGAGACATGAAGCTGTCTCTCTCTCCACAGAGGGACATGAAGCTATCTCTCTCTACAGAGGGACATGAAGCTGTCTCTCTCTCTACAGAGGGACATGAAGCTGTCTGTCTCTACAAAGGGACATGAAGCTGTCTCCACCATACAAATGTTTATGTGTTTATAATTTATTTGCCAAATGTGATTTGGCTTAGTTTGACAGTTGTGCTGTACACTGAAGTTGTGTCAGCTGGTAATAGAGTTTGACTGAATCATGACACCTAGGGCTGCACAGTTAGTTGAATATTAATCGTGATCAAGATTGTGTCTTCCCACAATTAAATGAACATGATTACCTGCTCCGCTGCATATCAAATTAAGCGCTTCCGAAACAATTATTTTGCTAAAATCAATGAATGACCAATAATCCTGATCTTAATATTGTGATAAATAATTGTTATAATCATTTTGGCCTGAATGGCGCAGCCCTACACCTGCCCAGCAATAACTTCCTCCTCTGATGGTGTGTGTGAGGAAAGTCTGGTCCAGGAACATCTTGTCAAACAGGAGCTTTAGGACTGAGCACCAGGTCCCTCAGAGGATCTGTAAAAAAGCAGATTTTACTGTCATGTGATAATATCAAGGTGTATAAGCAATATATATCCTTTATTTAACCAGGTATAAGCCTCATTGAGATTAAAATATGTTTTTCAAGAGTGACCTGGCCAAGAGGGCAGCATGAACATTGTTTCCACAGAAATCACAAAACAGACAAATACAACTGTCACACAATACAAAATGAATGAGCATATTATCCAGTTAATAGGCAATATTAAACAGTTAAAGTGCATAAAACAGGCACAATGTATATCAGTGAGAGATCAGAAGTAATCCATTTAGCAGCAGCATACAGAGTACAGTGGTGTACATGATTTCCACAGCCAGTAATAAAACGTAAAGCACAGTGGTATACAGTATCCAACTTCTTAAGGCACTGATCAGATGCATTCATATAGAGCAGATCACCGTAATCCAGTAAAGGTAAGAAAGTTGCAGAGACCAAATGTTTCCTTACCTGGAATGAGAAACATGATTTGTTTCTGAAAAAGAAACCCAATTTAAGTTTCAGTTTGAGAACAAGGTTTCCAATGTGTGATTTGAACGACAGGTTCTGATCAATAACAATACCTAAATACTTATGCGTTGTGACCATTTCAATCTGAACTCCTTGAGCAGTTGGATCTTTGGAAGATTAGATGTCAACTTTTTTCCATTTGAGAATAGCATGAATTTTGATTTGTTTACATTTAACACCAACTTCAGTTGAGTTAAATGGGACTGAACAATATCAAAGGCAGCCTGCAGGAATTCAAGGTTTTGTACAACTGAAGGGGATGAACAATAGATAACTGTATCATCAGCATAAAAATGGAAAGTAGCATTTGATAAATTATCACAAAGATTATTCACATATATGGAGAATAGCAGTGGTCCTAGTATGGAGCCCTGGGGCGCACCTTTTGACACAGGGAGGAAAGAAGAGAAGGCCCCCGGCGGACTGAACACATTGGGTTCTTGCTGACAAGTAATTTGAAAACCAACCTACAGCATGCCTGAATAAGCCAATGTTGTAGAGTCTATCTGCCAGGGTGACATGGTCAACAGTGTCAAAAGCCTTTGACAAATCAAGAAAAAGAGCTGCACAATATTTTTTGCAGTCCAGTGCTTCAATAATGTCATTCACCACTTTAATAGCAGTGTTGTTTTCTAAAGCCTGACTGATGTTGTGATAAAATACTATTTGTGCTTAAGATTTGCAGGGATTTTATTTCTCCATTTTACAACAAAAACAAAGGAGCATAATGTTTTTGTTCTTTACAGTTGTCCAGCACGTTTTTTTTATGCTGTTAAAACACTATTTCACACACTGCAATGAATAAACACGGAACAAGATTTGTTCTTCTTCTACTATTTCTGCCTCAAAACTTACTAGACTCACTAAAATGCACCACCTGGTGGAGGAAGCCATGCAGCACACTCACAAACATTAATGCTGCATAAAATACAAAATTATTATAACATTGCAGCAAACAAAAACATATTACAACAGTACAGTTGGAATGTAAACACTGCCTGCACATAAAGAAACAAGGATGCAATTGCAATTAGTTAATTAGCTAGTTACCTGAATTAAATTGAAACCACAAAAGAAAAACGGCGGGGTCTCTTAAAAATGATTATACAGTTAACAGAATGAAATACAAAAATAGTAACCACAAACAACTTTCAAAGTAAAAGTTGAATCCCTCACATGTAGACTATGTGGATGCTTACTATGTGTAATAAGGCTGTGGGCATCAACAATACACATTCAGAGCCAGAACATGAGAGTTAAGCAGCACAGAAAATCAAAGGTTAAATCCAATATATACACGTATATTTAGAGTTAGATTTTCTACTCAAGTAGCACATTTGTCCAAACAGGATTCCCTCACTGTAACTAATAGCTTACTTACTAAAGGATGCTATTGCTAACGGCTGGTCCAATCAACTAACATTGGTGTGGGAGTTGGTTTTATAGAAATGTACCTCTGCACTGGTCCAACGTTCAATTTTAAAGCAAACTATACATAATGGCAGTGTCACATGGTTTCACTTCATATGCTATTTCTGTTCCTTTCGAAGATATAACTTGCTTTGCATCCAACATGTGCTTTTGTTTACACTTGTTATGTTCATGGTCACTCCAGTGAAGAGTCTTCTTCTCTGCTGTGAGTTCACCCACAGCTCTCTCTCTTTCTCCGTGCTTGACAACACACTCGCTACACTAATTGTTTTATTGCAAAATAGCATATACAAGGAATGTGTTTTAGTGATTTAGTGCATAACAATAAACACAGTACAAAAGTTTTAAGACATAGTATAAATAACATTAATTTAGCTCAAGTCTCTCTCAAGGAAACTAAACTTCCCCATACGACACCGGCCTGAACACGTTAGCGACTGGGTGCTAACGTTAGCCAAAGCTACACAACTTGCCTAGTGAAGGAATCACTGTTTTTCTATATTCCATACAGTTTCACCATTTGTTTTTCACATGTGTAGCTTCAGGGCAATCTATCATGTGCATGTAAACACACAGTACTGCTGCGTATGTACACACAGACCGGCATGTATCCCCGGAGCAGACAGGCCTTCATGTAAACAAAGCCTGCTGACCTAACGTTTCACAAAAGTTACTCACATCCAACCTTCTACTGTCGTTATTTAACTGCCTTCAAATGAGGCTCACACAGTTTCTCTCTGTATTACATACTGCTAAAATGTCACACACACCATGTTTATAGAACCGGTGTCTGGCACACACACACACCCACACACACGCACACTCTTTATGCCAGTCACTGTACAGTGCTGCTCTGATGATATTAATATTTCATATTGGTTAAGAACACAATACTGACACTGCTAAATGTGTGCTTGTCTGCTGCTCACTGACAACAGGAAGCTCCTCAGTGTGAGTCTTCTTTTTACTTTTTGGGGACATTTTTGCGAATGAAACATGCTCAGAAACAGAGCAGAACTTTATACTGCAATGTAAAGAGGTTTGAATATGCTAATGATCCAATGTAATACCTCTTCATGAACAGGTGGCATTCAGCAGGCTGAAACCAGTGACTTACAACAGGTTTGTGTAGTTTTGGTGACTCCGACTTGAACACTCACAGAAAAGTACATATGATACAATACTTCCTACAACACATGTCATTCTCACAAACTGATGGAACTTCAAGTGAACAACCGTAGAAAAGACATGATATTGATGGCATTGATGTTGGGGGTGTTTGTCTGAGCAGAAAGTTCCTTTGCAGGCATTGATGATAATTTACACAGCAAGGACATGCTTTTGTGTTCTATCGCAGAGCAGGTGTCATGCCATCAACAATTTATTGGTTTAATAAGGACTGGAGCTGGATGTCAGGTGTTGGGTGTTGGTGACAATAAGAAGGAATGTTTTGCATGGAGGAATCCTTCACAGCTTCCAGCTGCCAATTTTCAAACAATGCTTATTTGTCAAAGAGATGCTTTTGGAAAACACCTTTCATTCTTTTGCCGCATTTTGAGATCACTTTCAGTTGTCAGAGTCGGACAATATGGCTTTTGTCTGACTTTCTCTGTTTCTTCATCTCCCAGATACAGACAGGAGATAAGACACAGACTGAGATATGGTGCACGTACTGTGTGTTAGAGTGTTAGAATGATACATGAGCACTAATTCTAGTGGAGGCAGCTGTCAATCACTTGCTATGAAAACCATTTGTATAGCAAATATAAAGTGAACCATGTTGATAGTAATTCTTTACCAGAGAATTACAAAAAACATAAAACACTGATTATGATTGAACACTTCATAATGATGTAAATTGTTACATGTCATTCCGTACTACATTGTCTTTCAATAGTCCATGGTCAAAGACATCTGAGCCCAATGACGTCCAGCTTGTAGTATGTTTTTAATTTTCTTTGTAACAATGAGCTTCAACTGCAACTTCCTTTACTATCTGTACCAAGAAAACAAAACTGCTCTTTTTATACAGTGAAATAACTTCACGCTTCACACATTGAAACTATGGCATGTTAACAAAGACCTTTCTCTTTTATTCACCACCATGACATTTCTCAGAAATCAGAAATCCTTTATTAGTCCCACAGCGGGGAAATTTACATGGTCACAGCAGAAAGGTAAAAAGAATGCAATAAAAATACGTGAACACTAAGATTAAGTGGATAATTAAGTAAAGTGCAAATGCAGTAATACCGGGCTAAAAATAACAATGGTAACAATAGATGGGTAAGTAAATACATTTTGCACAAAGATATTGCACCTAGCAGTATCATTTCACACTCTGAATTGGTGAGTGTGTGGTGGTCTACCAGGTGCCGTGGTGATTGTACAGTCTAACCGCTGCAGGAAGGAAGGACCTGCGGTATCTCTCCGTGTGACACCGCGGGTGAAGCAGCCTGTCACTGATGGAGCTGCTCAGTGCTGACAAAGTGTCCTGGAGGGGGTGAGACATGTTGTCCAACAGGGACAACAGCTTGGCCATCATTCTCCTGTCACCCACCACCTCCACAGTGTCCATAGGGCTCCCCAGGATAGAGCTGGCCTTCTTTACCAGTCTGTTGAGTCTCTTCCTGTCAGCAGCCGAGATGCCGCTGCCCCAGCAGACCACTCCATAAAAGATGGCATCAGCCATCTTTTATGGCTGAGTCGAAAAAGGTCCTCAGGAGTGCCTCCTGCACTCCAAAAGACCTCAGTCTCCTCAGCAGATAGAGTCGGCTCTGTCCTTTCTTGTACAGAGCCATTGAATTGCCTGACCAGTCCAGTTTATTGTTCAGGTGAACACCCAGATACTTGTAAGATTTTACAATATCAATGTCCTTTCCCTGGATTTTCACTGGTGTGGGTGGAGAATGTTGTCGCCTTCTGAAGTCCACCACCACCTCCCTGATCTTCCCTGAGTTGAGCTGGAGGTGGTTCTTCTGGCACCAGAGAGAAAAGTCCTGAGTAAGTTCCCTGTACTGCCTGTCGTCCCTGTCTGAGATGAGGCCAACGATTGCAGAGTTGTCAGAGAACTTCTGCAGGTGACATTTTGCTGTGTTGTGGGTGAAGTCTGCAGTGTAGAGGGTGAAGAGGAACGGCGTTGGAACCGTTCCCTGGGGGCCCCCGTGCTGCTGACAATTGTGTCTGACTGACACTCCCGGGTCCTCACGTAGTGTGGACGGTTGGTGAGGTAGTCCAGGATCCAGGTGGTGAGGTGGTGATCCACCCCCGAGCGCTGTAGCTTGTCCCCCAGAAGCAGGGGCTGGATGGTGTTGAAGGCACTGGAGAAATCAAAGAACATGATTCTCACTCTGCACACAGTACCCCAATGAAATACTCCATTTCACACCCACAATAAATGTTTTGCTTATGTTCCTATAAAATCTAAAGAAAGGTGTGGAAGGTGGTGCTGCTGGTGAACTTTAACCATGACACCATGTGGCTGCTCCTCTGCAGGAAGCCACCCTCCCGGACACTGTCTGCCCCCCCTCTTGAAGAAGACACAGGACAATCAAAGCACCACAAACACACTGAGAAACAGCTTCTACTCAAGTGCTGTAACTTCTGTTCACGCCCACTGCCAACTGCTTTGATTTCCATTTGTATGATTTTATTGAAATACTCAACAATGTGATGCAGGATAAGATAAACCATATGTGGATTAAATAATTTAGCAAAACTTCATACTGTATATGTTCATCCATGCTGAGTGTGTTTTGGGACGTTGTACCTAGGAGGACCTGACATGTTGAGACGTGCATTGATCTGTCAGAATAAGAAGCTGGATGAAAAACAGGTTCTCAACACTGCGGAGCTCTGTGAGCGAACACATACAGGTTGTTATTTTAAGACTTACCATTGACCAACTCCCCAAATTCCTGCCCTTAACTCTCTCAGTGTGTGTGTGTGTGTGTGTGTGTGTCCGCTATCAGACATTTACACATTAAAGACAGCACAGTTTTGATGTCTTGATGCGCAGTCACTCCTCCTCAGATCTGATGCTACTGATCAGTGCTATGCTCAACGAGTGAAACACTTTATACTCAAGGATTCAAGGACCATTTATTGTCATTCTGCAACATGGGGTTGCACCACGAAATGTAGTTGTCCATTATGCTACACCTGAAAAACATGACAGAACCGACCAAAAACAGTTGTGCATTGCTGTGCATTTTTTGGATTTGAAACAGGATAAATGTAAACAAACAAACACCATGGTTTTCTCCAGGAAGATAATATGATCCAGCATCTTTAACTAATCTTTCTAGATCAGGAAAACACTGTTCATCAACTTTGACGTTTGAGCACCAAGCATCACACAGGGGTTGCTCCTCGCAAGTCACTGGAGTCCTGCGCTCAGCCCGTCAACTGCAACAGCTTTATCCAGAAAGGTGGAGCCACACAGTGCTGTTTTTTTTTGGTTATTTTCCTGTGACTAGACACCAGCCAGGAGCATGCTGGGTGGTGGAATAGCCTTATAGGTCCTGGCTGGGTTAGCTTAGCTCCCCTCTCGGCTCTCTTTCCTCTCCTCCTGGGCGGTCTCTCCGCCCTCGCTGGTGTTTGGTCCGGCAGGTCTGGCTCACTGGCCGTGTAGTCTGGATGGTGATCGGTTCAAAGTCCACTGCACTAAATCCAATCACTGCGCTTCCTTCTCTGTTATCGATGAGTATCTCTTGAAGTTCACAGGAGCTACCGGCCGACTGCTCCAGGACTTGAAGAGCAGTATTTATGAAGACTCAGTTGTGCTCACAGAGCTGGGAGAAGATTTTTTAAATCCTAAAAGTTATTCAATTAAAAACATTATTTTTACAAACCAAAGTTCTGCAATCCACAATAATTCATGAAAACCCATTTGAGCAGTGAAATGTACTGGCTATCAAAACTCATTGTGAGGAATTTGATTCCTGTTTTACTTGTACATACTTCAGTGCATCGGTTTAACAAAATTAGGGGATTCTTGCAGAAGAGAAGAAAAAAAGGAAGGAAGGAAGGAAGGACAGAAGGAAGGAAGGACAGAAGGAAAGGCAGAAAGAGGAAAAGAAGGTGGCCGATCAGTTTAAAGAAAGAAATTTAAAAAACATATCAGTCCCATTTTATGTAACTCCTGAAGTGAATGTCAGAAAGTTGATTGAAAACAAATATTCACCTCTAAAATATGTAAATAAATAAATAAGAATATTCCAAAATGTGAATACTTGAAGAAGGTACTAGTAATGTATGTCAAACAGTACTTAGAGTACTTGAGTAACTACCTGTTATTTCTCTCCTGTGGAGTTAACACACAGAACATACCGAGACAAAAATGTAAACGAAAGCAGTCCGGTCTCTTAAGAACCTTTCCATTCCTTTAAGTCAGGGCCAAAGCAGGAAGTTGTGTGTCCTTTATGTATTGCAGCTGGAAGTTAGTGAGTGGAGGTCGGGGTGATGGATGAACGTGTTGCTGCAGGAGACTGTAGATCACATCCTGTCACAGACCTGCATTTCATTTGCCTTTTTATTGACCACCAGCACCAACCTTAACCAAACCATAGTTGACTTGTGCAGATGTTATAGAAAACAAAAACTTTTCTTGTCAGCTGATAAGGATGGAGAACTTAGACCGGCCCGCTTCACCAATATGTCCTTGTCCAGCTCCACATACAGTTGTAAGGCAGCTTTTTTCCACTATGAACATTATTTAAACCAAATATCGTCCCATGCTCACCAGTGAACAACGACACATGTAGGAGAATGGCACAAACTCCATTCAAGCCAAGACTTAAAATCCTGGCAGGACGAGCTCACTTCTCTCACCGAACAACAGAAAGTGGGGGAGCGCTATATATGAGGGAAAGAAAAAGAAAAGGAGATGTTCAATTATTATAATTAGTTATTATAATCTTAATTTGAGATTGTTAAAATGTGAAATGAAGTTAACAAAAAAAGTAAAAGGGAAACTCAAGCTACACTTTTTATTTCATTGTTCTAAAATTAAGCACTTTAAAATACATAACAGGGAGCATTTAAAAACATGTACATCTTAAAATATTTAAATGCAGCTCTTATTTTACTTGAAATAAGAAAAAAACATTTATTTATTATTAGAGAAGGCAACTTATTATTTATAATCATTCCAGTTCAATGAGAAAACTGACAAAAGTAACAATAACAATGACAAAATATTGTTGAAATATTATTAAATTGTACTTTATTTGATTCAACAGTCAGTTGTTGAATATATACAGACATCGATACAACTACACGCTATTTCCTTATATATGGCATTGAATAATAATGCATGTTTCATTATAATTGTTGCGGTGTGCTGGAAACACAGAAGAGAGAGAAACCCAGGAAACCCCAGGAGATCTGCAGGGGCACAGCCACAGCAGTGACACGATGTTCCAGACCTTTGCTTGAGGACATTTTCCCAAACTGGACCTCTTTGAATTTGAACTGAATACCCCTGCTCTTAAGCATGTGAGCAAAGCCAATCAAGTGTGACACATTGATATCTATTTTACCAACTTGTTAGCTGCAGAGCATGTCATGCACCATGTGCTGGTGGCCTTTACCTTTATGTACAGCTACATCAGCTGATTGACTACTTGTGATTGTGTTTGGTACCAGTCTTCCATTAATGTTGTTATTTCTATTTTATGCCTTTATTAGAAATATTAGAGAGATGAAACAAAGGTCTGTGGTTCTGGTCTGCAGTTCATGGTCACCAACCTAAATGTTCACCTTTTGCTGATCTTCCCTGGCCTTAACCACAATATAAATGTCACTTGCAGATCATTTACAGCGTTCAGTTTAGTCACTGAATGGGCAGGGCATTTCAGACCTGTCAAAGATGTGTTCTTGTCTCCTATCTATTCCTTCATATCCAAACTTTTCACTAGCACTAATGGTTTCCATGATAATACTCGGATGTGTCCACTAAAGTATTTCTAGAAGCATTACTGTTACTGCTCTCCTCTCCTGCCCTGTCTCTGGTGGGATTTATTGTTCTCTGACTGCAATGATCAGTGGAGCTCCTTCAGCTTCTGTTTGGTGAGAGCCTGCTGTCAGTCTGTGCTCGAAATATCGCTTGAGGAAACCAAAACACATATTGTAGAAATTCCTGTCCGAAGTAAGGCTGTACGGGAGGAAATAGCAAGCCCAAGTAAAAGAAATACAGTTCATCCCAAACCTTCAATTACAGACGCAGCTTTTTCTGAAATTGACTCACTAGAAAAATAAGTATTAGTTAAATATTTATGTTTATGTTTATCTGACAAAGTGGCTGTGTACATTCTAACTCCTGTCTGTTAGGAGCAGGTTTGAATTCATTCTCCTATCAACACGCACATGTGGTCTCTTTTATCCATGACTATGATAGTTCCCAAACCTTAACCATGTGGTTTTTGTGCCTAAACCTAACCAAACGTCAAAGGCACATACATATCACCAGGGAAATAAAGGAGGTTGAATACATCTCCCTCCTTCTGCTGTTTGTTAGCGTCATTAGGACATCTCGGCGTCACAAGCAAGTGCATTCAGGTCTGCACCAACTGACACTCCTGACACTCCCACCCAATGAAATGCAGGTCTTGGCAGTTACCTGAGAGAGCTGAGACATTAATGTCTACGAATACAGCTTGAAGGACAAACCTGGAGCACTTTTATTGTTTATACTAATGTTAATATGGCTTTGTAATCTTTATATTTACCTTTGCTCTATTATAAAATATTTATATAAATTTTTTAAATCAGCATCATACAAGCCCTTGTAAAAGACAGTTTTCATATCTGCAGTTATTTTGTATATGCCTGTATAAACAATAACAGTGCGTCAGCCTTGTGAAGTATTTGCCGCGGGGCCGTTCAGCCTCCTCACAGACAGACAGCACAAACCTCCTTTGTTTCACCTGAAGAACAGAAGTTGTATTGTGGTTAAGCTGCTTCGCTGCGATGGAATGTACTGTTGAGGGAAGCCAATTGAAACACACACGCACACACACACACACACACACACACACACATACACACACACACACACAAACACACCTGTTTTCACTGCAGATAGCATTGCTAGTGTCATAATTACGGCTGCCATTTTTTTTGGATGGTCAGAGATAAGATTTATGATTTATTTATGGCATTAAAAATGTTCAGTCTGAGTCTGTTTAATATGCAAACCAAAGCTTTTTTTACTTTAAGGATGGTGATGATGATCTGGAGGTCAGTTAGTACTTCCATCCAGAGATGGGTGCTGAAGTAACCTACTGTTCAATTTCCTTTCAACTCTGGCTCCTAAAAACAACTTTCATACACATCTCATTTGCATTAGCCAAAGCATTGTGATGTATACAGTACGGTGGACAGAATAGGTTTAAGCACATTTATCCTAAAACATATTCAATATCCAGGGAATAATCAAATGTAAACAAATATACAGTATGAATTCAACAGATTATCATTAGCAAAAGCACTTACACAATTTATGCCACTTCATAAGAGAAAAGGTGGTGGTGGGAGGGGATTACAAAGAGCACTAAAGAACACTGAGGTAAATTCACTTTATATTAAACTTCACTTTAGTTAACTAAAGATACAGTACCAGTCTATACATTGCTGACTTTCGCCATGGTCCATTAGTAAACTTACAAATTGAACTGAAATCTCAGGTTCATTAGCAGCCATCCTGAGAGCTCCGCCTCATAACGTAATGAGAGTTCAATAGGCAGCGGTCGCGGTGGCAGCGGTCAGGAGGGGGGCGGCACGAGACCGTGGACGTATGTGTCACGGTTTCAGTTTCAGAACCGTTACAGCCCTGAAAAAGTCCTATGCTTTGTCATTCACCACCTCCTCTCTACATCCTCTTCTGCAAATGTAAATCTTCCTACATTGAAAAAAAAAATGTTCTTTTATATAGCATTTCCACTTGGATACAGTCGTATCAGATGAGCAGTTTGTCATGAAATGTACTCAGCACATGTGTGCTTTTTATTTAATGACCTTGTGGACTTTTCTCTTTCATCTGGTCTTACAGTATGTAGTAGTAGTAGTAGTAGTATACAATATTAGCAAAACAGCTTCCACTGGTTTTCTTTAGTGTTAATGTATTATTCTCTATCTTCACACTAAACTGATTGTCCAGACACTTGCTGTCAGTTTCCCTCTCACTGATCACTGGTCAGCTGTTACTGATGCATGCCTGCTGCTCACTGATCCTGGTAATGCTGGAGGTTAACACGGGCATTTGATCTTGTCTCTGATCCTAACTGTGATGAAGATGAATATTGATCCTGTCATATTCTCAGTAAATGGAGATGATGTTTTATTCCACTGAAAGCTTTCAAACTGACCTCAGCCACTGCACATATCACCATGATGACCAAAAGTTTCCTGTTAGTCAATGAAAACATCAAACTGAGAACAGGTAGAATGCTGATTTAACTGACTCCGAGCTCATACTCGCATGAATATAAACAAAAGCTCACCTAGTAGAGCGGACACCCATGTACTAAGAATGAGTCCTGAGCAGTGGCTCCGGTTCGAACCCGACCCGTAGCCCTTTGCTGTATGTCGCCCTCTCTCTCTCCCTTTCATATCTATCTTCAGCTGTACTATTTAATAAAAACGTCCAACATATAATCTTTAATATAATCCATTCTTTCACATGGAGCTTCTGATGCATCACTGATGGAACGCAGTATTTATAAGAAGGCTTCTAATGTCAATGTTGTATGCAGTAGCGGCCTTAGCTATGTTTTACCCGTTTCAATTGCAACAGGATCCAGCCCTCCAAATGGGCGCTCAACTGACTCGCTGCAAGTGAACAATTCAAATAAGTAGTAAGGACAATCTCATTAAAAATGTATGAAAATTTGTGACTGTTCCCGAAGAGATATCCGAGTACAGGCGAATGCAGTAAGAGAAGATGCTCCCAGCTGGCGCTAGCCGTCCCTGCAGCAGCGTTTTCTCGTAGAAGCTTTCTGTGCAGCACAACAGGGTGGCTGTGGCTCAGGAGGTGGAGTGGTCGTCTAACAATTCAATGGTAGGTGGTTTGAAACTCGGCGAAGCAGTCCATTTACAATGCAACGACTGCTGATGGCTTTTTAAACTGCTGAGTGTGTGTAGGTTTGCAAAAATACAGAACCAGTGGTTATAGTAACAAATAAAATGTATGTGTTGAGTAGCCTTTTTACACAGCTGCGCTTAACTGAAGTCAGCAATTTTATCTTAAACATGAGTATTTTCACAAACAGACATTCATGAATTACTTCTTCACTGAGAAGAATTTGAACAAATACCTCACCCAAGTCTCTTTTGAATATCAAAACTTCTTCTACATGAAAGGTAGCCTTAAATATTTTGAGACTTGTTCCTTCATAGAGACCTCAGACTGAAATCAGTTTAGATTCAGTTATATTTATATAATATATTATTTCCATTTTTCACTCATGTTCTCATTTGCTGAAGTTTGTCATTTAATTTAGCAATGGACGCTGTGTAGGCCTATTTGCTTTTGTTTTTTTTCTCAGAAGATGCCTGCAATATGTAACATATAGACTTAAACTCTAAAAACTGTACAGAGACCATTACATCACCTGTGATATAACATCAGTTTATTAGTCACCTTCATTACCTGAAGAGAAAAGATTACAACAATTTAAATCAAAACCAAAGAAAGCAATCTGTTCAAAAAGTCCAGATGGAGTGGGTTTTGCCCAACATACCCTGCTTTTGAAAAGTAATGAATCAGCTGCTATATTGATGTTTTTCTTATGTCCTTCAATAATAGCCATTTTAACAGAGATACAAACTTTATAATGAGACACCAAATGTGTTATTGGAAATAGTTTTGGCCCCAAGAGAAGAAGAATGAAAAGATTCAAACTTCCATTTAGTCGATGTCCTCACAGTACATGACAGGATAGAATACGTTGGAACTTGGATCAAGAATTTGTTTGCCAGTCCATAAAACCCACCATCATTTATTAACTCATAATGGTGCAATGTGGCCTAAATATTGAGTTAGTTTGTTTTTCTTTCGGCCCTCTGCAGTCTACTCAGTGTTAGATTGAAGCGGTTTAAACTGTGATTTGTCAGTCCACAGTATGTTCATCTGATATTCCAATAGTGGTAACCTCAGACTAACCTTCTATTTATATTGTTACATTTGAAGAAGAGCTTTGCTAAAGCAAATTTGTGTAGATTTCAACACATAATGTGTTAATGTGTCTGGATTGATTTAAACAGCTCCAGTGTCTCTCCGCAGGACGGCAGTTTATGTTTATTAAAATGAATGTAAATGTATATTACTTTGAAATTAAACCACAAACAATCTGTAAAACTAATTAAATAAAGAGAGTTATATGCCTCAGGAAATATAAAAACTTCAAAGGACTGGCTGCTTTTTCTTTTGAAGCACTGCATTCTGTCCCCTCTTTCTTTTTGTTCTTGTGCGCTCTAATGTGAGAATAATCAATATATAAGCTGTTACAATGTGCCTTATTGTGTCCTTATTTAGAAGTATGAAATGTGATATGAAAAATGTTATTGAATTAAGTGACTACGTATAGTATAGTGGCCAACCTACTGTGAAAAGGGTGACTGAAGATCTAATTGGAGCAGAGAAGCGCTAAGAGGTGTGGACACGCCTAAGTGCCAACAAGGGGCCAATAGGACCTGGCCCCAGCCAACCAACGGGGGAAGACTATACCTGAAAGGCGGCGGGTATAAAATATGTTGTAAACAAGAGATCGTGTCCGTTCTATGGATCTGTGGGACAGAGTAACTACTTAAATGTGGTCTGTGGAACAGTGAAATGGGGCGGTCCTCAGCTGAGTACTTTTGCAATGCTTACCATATCATCATGGAATAAATATAGTTAATATGAAGAGAAGTTTTCTGAAATTGATTTCTATGCGTCTCTATTTCTAAATAAAAAAACACAACACTAGCTATCGGGGAATGTTGATACTTAACAGCTATTTCCTTTGGCTGAAATTGGATTTAGCCTTTGTTAGCTAGCGTTACAAGTGGCAGTCCTTCCAGCCACTAGCTAATGGTAGTTGTGACGGCCGTCGCTTGGGCACCTCAGTGCCTGTCCGTGTCTGCCTGCTTACTCCTGTGCTGCTGGCACCGCAGACTCAGTTCACCTCAGTCCCTGCTTCCAGCCCCTGATTACTTCTCCCTGACCATGTTTGTCTCTTCATTTCCCAGACATTCCAGTTTCCATCTACCTCACCAGCTTCTCGTAGGATCATCTGCCCATGTCCGCATGTATTTTTGTTGTGTTGCTGCTACCAGTTCCTGCATTATCCTGTTGCTTGTTCCTGCTTGCCTGCCTGCATGTCATCTCATCAGCCTGTAAGTCTGTTTATGATCACATATTATGCAACTTTTCAGGTTAATTTTTGTACCCTGGGTTTATACTAGAACATGTTTACATGCCATAATGTTCAAAAGAAACTTTATTCTTCCCATACTGTCTGCCAGGCTATAGCTTCATTTCCCCTATGACTCAAGAGCCCTGGTTCAGCGTCCCTTTAAATCCACCTAAATATTAAAATCATTGTAAAAGTTGAAAAATGCACTAATAGTTGAATCCAGAGTTATTTTCACACCTCCATCTATGTGACGCAATTGTGCTTGCTCTATGGGCCCCACGGATGGGGAAGAACGCTGGAAAATCTGGGTAATTTTTACTCAAATGTCGAGCCATTTTGGCTTCATGCACCACTTAGCAACCTCCATAGGAATGAACAGGGCCCCGCCTCCGACACTGGATACAGTTCTTTTAATACATCCATGGTCACAGCATTTCACTGTCGCCGGAACAAATCTCTATATACTGCACAGAGTTTTTATTTTGTACCGTGAATATTAACCGAAGTAAAAATGAATAAACAACAAACACACATGTTCCAGCAGGAATCTGATCTGAAATCGGAGCGAAATGAACAACACCTGCAACCAACATTACAGGTTTTGAGCCCGAAATCAGAGCGAAGAAGAATAAAGCATTAGTTGTGAGGAGATACAGAGCTAACGTGTTAGCAGGTAGCTACATGTAGCAGAGTATGTGCAGTAGCAGATAAATGTGTTGTTACATTTACAATTTACTACCTGTAGTTAAGGATTACATTTAGTAAATACAGACGGACCAGGTTTCTTTTACCCTTCTTTTTGTATGACTTTTTCTTATAACCTGTTTAAACAGTGTAATCACACAAAGAACACGAGAACATAGGCAATACGATTGAAATATAAATTGGGTTCACTCAATGCAAAGGGCAGAAAGGCCGTAACTTGAACGTAAAGTGTCCAGATCATGCCCTCCATCAGAGTAAAGGGTTTCTTGTATACTGAAGTTGTGTCAGCTGGTAATAGAGCTTTCAGGTCACAGTGGTCATCCTGACACTGATGCTGCTTCTCCTCTGATGGTGTGTGTGAGGAGAGTCTGGTCCAGGAACATCTCGTCAAAGAGGAGCTTTAGGACCGAGCACCAGGTCCCTCAGAGGATCTGTAAAACAGCAGATTATACTGTCATGTGATAATATCAAGGTGTATGACAGGAGGAACAGTTATAGTTTACTACAACATCATCTTACATGTGTAGTTATGGCAACAAATCAGTTTTATCAAGTATGGAGGAAGAAGCTGATGACACAAAACATTTGTATCTAGTGACAAAAGCTTGTAAACTCAGTATAAGGTACAAATAACAACCACGTGTGATCAGAAGAGACAAGTCTGATTCGCTCTTTTTTACACAGGTTTTCTGATAGATGGAGCAGGAGGAAAAGAAGATTGTCTTCTTTTTTGGCCTGATGAAAATAAACACACAAAATGTATATATTCTTACAAAAAAAAATCCAACTTCTAATTTCAAGTTCTAAGTCAGCCAAATACTGTAAAATGTACACAGTAAAAATCCTCATCCATCACATCTTCCGCACTCATATTTTGGGATGACATTTTCACTGTTAGAAACAGTGAGTTTGCATTACAAGCAAAGAGAACAAGGAAGTTATCAAGAGCATGCCAACTGGCTACCCAGAGGTGGAGACCAGAAATCTAAGCTGAAGTAGTTTTTAGTTCTTCCTTGTCTCCAATTTCTTCACTGCCACGTCAAATGACATCACTGGATGCCGGAAGTACAACAGATTTCTGCCGCCCAGAGACAGAGAGAACATTAGCAACAACTGAAGGCGTTTCTCACACTATATACCTAACTCAGATAGTTAGAGATAAGGTTGAGAATGGGAACACTTTTCCTTTGATGCATCAATAATTATAATTATATATTGTTGTGCAGAATGAGTATCTTTTGCACTTTAAGTACATTTTGATGCTTATACTTGCCTGCAGTCTCTAATTCAAAATAAGGTGTCAGAGATACTTGAAGAACACAAGTAAAAGGAGCACTTAAAATGGAGTGAAGAAGGCTGCTCGTCAAAGTGTGGAGAGGCTTGGATTGAGAGTATTTGAAGGCCGAGTTTGAACAGACGACTGCGTTACATGTTTACACGCCACAGTACCCTGTTTAACATTAGATTATAGTTGCAATATCTTTCCTACTTGATTTTCTACCAGTATGTTTTGCAAGAACTCTGTGTTGTTTGTAATGATACTTCTATTATCTAATGATATAGCATGTCCATCAACTTACCTGAAATGTACCCCCCCCCTTCTGTGGACTAAGCCTGGAAACCCCAGAGATATACTTTGTGTCAGAACTCACAGGTGCTTTATTGTATTATTCAAATGTTCAATCAATTTGTTCCTACTGACTTCATGTTGTTATTTCCTGTTTCTGCTTTAATTATTATTTAAATATTTTTACCAATATGTATAATATGTATTGTGGTCCTGTGGGACCCCAGTCAAAAGCACCCAATTGCACCCAATGCAGTTTTAACAAATAAAATTGAATAGAAAGATAAAATGTTTGCTATGGGTCCTACTTTAAAGTACCACACACTCACACACTGTCATTCGTTTTGAAGGAGACACACACAGATGCAGCAGTACTTTATTGATCAGTCGGTAGTCCCTGCCAAGTATGTAAATACGTTGGCAGGATGAGGTTCAATGGATTTAACAAGAAGTGTTCTAAAGAGGTGAAAGGCTGAACAGTCTGCAGGTGCCACATGACAATGAGTCTGTCAAGAAACTGTTAAGTTATTGATGAGTGAAGCAATCTGAAGACAGAATGCATGACTAAGTGTGATGACTATGGCTATCCTCAATCCCTGCAAATACAACTGTATTTTGATGACCTGCAAACAACAAATCTATTGGCACCAAACCGAGAAATCATAAAAGGGTGCTGATTGTTTTGGGACAAGGAGTGTTGACGGCAGATCATTTAGCGATCCACTCACTCTGATATGTAGAGAGCTTTTCAGAAATCTGTCTTTGAAGAAGATGAAGTTGAGAAGCGCACCGAAGAAAATGATCAGCAGCATGTCAGACTCAGACTTAATGATCCCTGCTCCATTTATGAAGAAAAGCTGTTCACCCTGGGGCTGTATGAGAGGATTTCCAGGTTTGACTTTTATTATTTCTTGTAGGACATTTCTATCTGCTTACTCATATGCATCTTTTAATATCTGTCTGTCTGTCTGTCTGTCTGTCTGTATATAAATATTGAAAATGTGTGATTCTTTATGTTGAATCAAAAGCATGTAGGAATGTGTTTGAATGTGTATGTGTGCTTATGCAGTATGTGTGTGTACCGACCATACTTCGTGCGGACATCTTTGTGCGAGTTTGCATGTGTCTGTGTAGGTTTGACATGAGTTAGGAGTGTATATTCATGGTCATATGTTTCAGAACATGTGACAGAAGCGTGCACCCTTACTGAAGCCTGTATGATTCTGTGTTTAGACTGGCCTCAGGTCAGTTGAACTACAGCGGACTTTACTGCTCAGACACTCACTGTACACGAGACTTTTCAAAAATATAATGATTATTTGCGTCTGCATTTAGCAATATTCTGTTTGTAAATTCATTATTTAATAATATCCTTCCGGTTATGAGCCAAATATTTAAATCAATATAATTTCAATAATTTTAGGAAATGCTGAATTAGCCTAAATGGTTTAAGGAAAGTGGACATTATGTAAATATACACTATATGGACAAAAGTATTGGGCCACCTACACATTACACCTACAGGAGCTTTTACGACATCCCATTCCAAATTCATAGGCATTAATATGAAGTTGGTCCCCTTTGCAGCTATAACAGCTTCCACTCTTCTGGGAAGGTTTCTACAACATCTTGTAGCGTGTCTGTGGGAATTTTTTCCCATTCATCCAGAAGAGCATTTGTGAGGTCAGACACTGATGTTGGACGAGAGGGCCTGGCTTGCAATCTCCGTTCTAGTTCATCCCAAAGGTGTTCAGTGGGGTTGAGG
>CALSCE010009471.1:157508-171863 GCA_943593645.1 Bovichtus variegatus | reverse complement strand
GGTGGATCATGGTTTGGGTACAACCAGTGTCCAGCAGAGCCTGGTGTATACCCCCCTGTATACATACTGGTACGCGGTACAGGGGGAGGAGTCTGGCGGTCCCGCAACCCGGACCAACTGTCCGACCTCCATGAGTGGGCACTCACGCCGGAAGTGGCCGTGTCTCCGCCAGCAATCCTGCCCCGGCGTTTGAGGACCCCCACTGGGTGCCAGGGTCGGCCGGTCCGCTGGGATGCTCGGTAACCCGGCTTCCTCCCTCATGCTCTGCCGGGGAAGGGAGAGATGGTCCTCCGCGAGGACGACGGCGGCCTCTAGGCTGATGGGCCGGTGGCACTGGACCCAATCGGCCGTGGAGGAGGGTAACCCGGCGACAAACTGTTCCAGTACCACTTGCCCTGCGACGTCCTCTGCGGAGTTGCTCCCTGGCTGCAGCCAGCGCCTCACCGCCTCTGAGAGCCGCTGCACGTAGGGGAAGGGCCGGCCGGCGTCCTCGAAGGTGAGCCCCCTGAACCGGCGGCGTCTGGTCCCGTCTCTCCGACATGAACCCAGCCTACTGCAAGACAGAACCAGGTCATCGGCGTGCTTTTATTGTGCGACTGATTACCTGATTCCGTCCAGCTGCCTGGCCTCCAGCTGAGCCACTCTCATCTCCTCCCCAGCCACCACACCCTACTGCCACAGTGCTTATGGCTGAAAGATGATAATGTTATTAGTAATACAGATGAAGAAGGAAAGTAAGAGATCATGGAGAGAAACATCTTCCCTATAAATGAAGTTTGTCCTCTTTGGTCTAAAACTGCAGTGATGTTGTGATGGGCTTTCTCATCGTTTCCATCAGCTGTAGCGTCCATCAATAAAGCTGTAAAGTGTTTCGTTCAAGAAGATTGCCTCTGCAAAGCTGCCCTTCACACATCTCCTCTCTGTTGCAGGACAGCACCCCGGTCCTGGGGCAGTGTCTTTAACCCCTCATCAGCCCATGTACTGTGATATGTACCTATGACTGACATTCCACCTGACCCACACTTCCTACTCTCCATGAAGGATGGAACACTTTTAAACACACACCTTTCAAGTCTAAAGGAAGAAGGGTTTTATACTAAGAAGAGGAGTATCCTTTTAAACTGATTGTATATGAAATAAATTACTTCAAGTAGAGTTAAGTAAACATACTGGAGTTCTTCTGAAGAAAAACTTTTGTAGACATTTTCACCCCTTCAAACTGCCCAAGCTGTTAGAAACTTTACATTTAGAGGTTTTCAGAGCACATACAAGTTTTTTTTTGTCAATGCACTCCATCCCACTCACACTGTAAACTATATACTGTACAGCATATTCATTTTATTCCCACCAGGGCTGCACTCTCACTATGACGCATTTGGTCCTGGGAGCCATGTTGCATACCTCAGGCCCTTGTCTAAACAGGAAAAGAAGTTTGAATCAGTAGTCCTTTGTAGTGGATAAGTTTGGCAGGCAGCCAGCCAGCTCTTCTTGGTGTAACAGCTCTGCAGTGAGCAGGCAGGAGGAACTCGTGGATCCTGATCTAATGACGGGGTGCTTCACTGGCTCTGTTTACATGTGCTCAGGATTCTGCTCTCAACCTGTTTTCTCATGTAACCTGCCTCTGGCCTGACAGTGTGAAGAAGCATTGTGTTTACATTCCACTCAGCGTAAATGTGTGGATCTCATGAAGTACAGGAACAAAAACACAACTTATAGACAACTTAAGGTCACATATTTTATCTTGGTACTGTGCATGAATTTTAACGAGAAATACAGAGTGGGTTATCCTTCCAATAATTTGTTTTAATATGTGAATGTTAACATTATTTGATACTATATTTGTCTGACAAATGCAAAGCAGCAGCCATCCAGCTCTGAGGGTTAATGGAGAGGAGTGTTGAGGGTGTTCTGTTAGAGCTTTGGGATATCTGATGCACACCCCCAGCCACTTTAGAACTGCTTTGAGGCATGGTATACAGTAAATGTAAAAATATTACAGAATGTGGACAAAAAGGTTTTCTTTAAGAGGGAAATGATGAATAAAAAAGTTAAAGGGCCCTGGGTTTCAGTTATCTGGGCCTGCTACACCATTCCATCACATGTCTCACAGTGGATAAAGTACACATAAGATTTAAATAAGAAGACATTTTTGTGAGACTTGCATCTCTGTTGGCCAGATCACAAATCTGAGCAATGTGTCCTGGTTTCCCGGCTACATACAAATCAGAGTGGGCCCACTCAAATCCGAAGGGTGGCGTTACAGTAAAACAGCAGTGAAGCACCAAAAGATGAATAGCCGAAGCACTTTAGCAGTTTACTTACAACAATAACAGTTTAGGTAGGTTGCTAATAATGCATGTAAGAATAAACTACACACACTTGGCGTGCATGGAAAACTACACTTGTTTTATCATCTCCATGTCACTTTTCATGCCAATTCCTAACAGACAGAGCTCCCTCAAATACAGATCATTTGATAGAAGACCCAAAGTGTCTCCAGTAAATAACTATTGAAAATGGGATAGAAAGATAGAAAGCCTTCGGTACATGTATATACTGACGGTTTGGATCATGGCTGGAGATACTCAAACTTAGCTCATATGTGTAATTACTCCGATATTAAACAGGCCAGATGTGTTAATTCATTCACTTTTGTTATGTAGGTTTTCCAGAGTTTTAGGGATTAACTTGATTTTAACATGATTAGAATAAGATTAGCAGTCAGCCTTTGGACCCAGGACAACATGAAGCTTCCCTCACAGGATCTGAACGGCTCACAGAAACGGTGTATCGTCTGTCCTTTGGTCATGTAAACTCTGTTTCTGTAGAGACAGGCCTGCTTTAGATCTGACACACACAGCTTCTGGCAAGGGAAGACACTTGTGGAACTTCCGGCAGTTTCCTTCTCCAAAACCCTTGTGTTTTGACAAGAAATTCTTTTAGTGAGCCACTGTTTGATATGTGGGACTGTGTACACAGTGTGCACCCCTCTGCTGCTGACACCCATGCTCCAGACGTGGCTTGCAGTTGTCAGATGGAGACTGTTTGCGCTGACCCTGCAAGTGATTTGAATTGGATATGGAAATAATTGTGTGAGTGACATTAACATTAGGCCATGTTATCACCCCGTGTGTTTGTACATGTGTACACTGGCTTATCAGAGCTGCAATGCCTTGTAATGAACACTGTATGCCAGTGATCAGGGTCTGATTTTGATAAGGGGACAACATGTACTTCAGCAGGGGACCATTTTGTAATTCAAACAGTTTCTAAAAACGTTTTTTGCCACCTTTAACATATATACAACTAATTAAATACATATTAACCTATATTTTGAACAATATATAAGTAATTAATTTGAGCTTAATAGTCTGACTGATTTACCATTTTATTTCATTTCAGTAATTTTAGGTAGGTTACCTAATGTAACAATGAATTCAATAAGCAACATAATAATAAAAAGCAGCTATAATTAAAGAAATCCATCAAGGCACGCTTGCCAAATTTAATAGCAAATATAACCAAATGATGAGAAAGAATATACCAGTCACTGTGTTTGACTCGAGAGCCCGCTTATTATCAGCTGCCACTGAATGAACAAACTGGGTAACATTATGTATTAATGCATGCCTGCGGGTCTCTTTTATCAAAACTGCAGAGAAAAGGGGGAAACATGAAAGACATCAACAAACAAAAGATACAAGTGTGTAAGCTACTGTCTGACTGAAAATGTGCTGATGCTCACTTGTTCACTGTGCCTGTTATTTCATAGCTTCCCATTATGATATATGCGAACTACATGTCCCACAGCATTTCATATTCACCCACCTTAGTGACCTCACTATAACAAGGTCAGGTAAAGGGCTTTCATTGAAACACTACAAAGAGGTTGTGCTCTGTCAAGTTTTTGTGCGTGCCAGCTTCCTTGTTTGTCAGCACTCATTCATTCCAAGCTTCCTAACATCAAGAATTTGAAATAATTTTCATCAGCCATGATGTCCCTACTGGTTTGTAAAAATTACTTCTACTATGATTGATATTTTTTGTGAAAGGAGTAATTGCTTACAGATGAGGTGGTATTGCAATAGCCTCAGAAGAATGGGAGGAGCGGGCAAAGACGGCAAACTCAAGCCCATTCTACCCATTGTCAGTGTCAGTGATATATGGCACACACCCTGGCTCCTTGATGTGTTTGTTGGCCTGTTCAACCCTGCTTGAGAAATCCCTTTTCAGTGTCAGTCTTTGACGGCTTTATTCCCAGTTGAGTTACCAGCGGTCAAAATGGGAAGGTTTCAGCTGGGCGTGGAGGGTCAAGCAACACTCACACCTCTCGCTTCATGTTTGAGTTTTAGTGGCAGAAAGTCAACATCTCTGATAGAAGTTTACTGAACCAGTACAGACACTAAATGACTGCTTTGATCTGAGTTCAAAAGCAACCATTTAAAAATAAATCAACATTAAGTAAGTGACACTGTTGTAATAATGTCACTTTTGCTTCTCCAAAACACTAATAGATTATAAGCTAACCTTTCTGGGTGCTCTCACAATTACATTGCCACTTTACTAATATCCACAGCTATTTTAACGTTATGTAGTTATACACCTTTCCTCTAAACTGATCACTGAAATGGCATTTCACTTTTTAACTGCTTTTGTGCAGCTTTTGCCAAGAAATATGTCCTGCATATGGCATTAACAAGGAATAACAGTTTGTGCCAACATTTTTTAAGATCCTGGTTGTTTTTTATAATTACTTTTCAACTAGGCAAACAATTATAGCCATCACATGCTCAACTTTAAATTTTTACGTTTCCCACTCCAGACCGACTGCTAAGGCTAGTACAACAAGCTTGTTTTTTAGCTTTGGGTGCTAACTCACGCGACTGGGTCAACAGAACCACATGTCAGGTGTCAAGACGAGCTACAAGCTGCAAACTCAAGCCTAATCTCCGCGGTGGGTCCTGAAACCAGACCAGGTTGGAGCCTGTGGGTGTAAGTACCTGTGACCTCCCTATTAGCGGCTCATGAGATAATACCATGGACCGGCTGGTCTCACCCAGTTTGTGAGTCCTAACTTCTCCAAAATTATAAGTGCAAATTTTCAAGTAGACAATATTTTGAAAAATCTAACGTCAATCCAATCAAATCAAACGTTTTCAAAAACCAAACGGTTAATTTCTTGCCCAAAATTGTCATTAGATGTAGTGCTGGAAGAATCCACTGAAGTCCCACAGAAGAATCTGTGAGTAAATGTTCAGGCTGTGATCCTAGGGACCACAGAGACTCAATCCAGTGTTTTTATAGCCACTCGTTGCTATGCACATCTCCCTGTTTAGCTCTAAAAGTATCTCTAAAAGTAAGTGATGAATGTTTTCATTTGGGCTCTTGACAAGCTGTCAAATTCAAGGAGCTACGAGTTGCAGGCAGTTTTTCAAGGAACACAATTCAATAAAAAAGAACTTCCTCCATTGAGACGCTTCTTCTCCTGTGAAGGTTTGAAGGCCCGGCTATTATCATTTCAGCAGCTCTTAAATAAGAGAGATAATGTTATGTGTATTAAGCATGGCCAGTTCCTCCCAAAGCTCTCTGGGTGAAGGGTGTCCCTGCTCTTTATCAAAGCTATTCCCTCTGCACTAAGCCCTGTCAGAGAGGCCATAAAACGCTCTCCTCCGCTGACTCTGTCTTCTTTCTCTTATGCGCTCTCTCACTTTATTTTGAAATGTTCAGAAACCAAAGACACTGTTTTTATTCAGCAAAATTACATAATGGAGGATACATGATTCCAAACAAGAAATACTAGAGATCAAGGAAGAAAAAATGTAATAAAAACAACAATAACAAAATATCTGCACTGCTTTCATACACTTTATCATACCTCATTGACATAGTTATGTACTCTGTCAAGATAAGTTTAAGATCAGAAAAGCTGTTCCATATAACTGGGACTCTGTACCTAATTGAAAACTGGCCCAGGCTAGTTCTGTAGAACTGATTATATAGAAGATCAACAGATCTGATTTGATAACAGTGGATCATTGACCTAGTTTACAAGAAACTGTGAAAGGATATTGGAAGTGAATTGTTATCAATTATTATTGTAATCAAATATGTTTAATAATTTCATAGTTTGAAATAATGGGGCAGTATGAGCATTCCAGCAAGACTTAGTGACAATTCTAACAAAACAATGTTGTAATAGAAAGATGGAATGGAGACTGGTTTTATATGTGCTTGCCCATACTATATAACTGTAAGGTATGGAACGATAAATCATAGAGTAATATAGATCCAGGAAGTTTTTTCTTGACAAGATATGCCTTACTCTTCGGAAAATACAAATGTTTTTTGCAATTTTATTGGACACATAAGAGATGGGTTTTTTTTCCAGTTAAGCTGATTATGAATGAATAACTTACAGTGCATTATTGGATATAGGAATGGGGAGAAGATGATCTGATAAGGTTCTTTTTTTGACAAATCAATAAATACTCCGATTTGAAATACTTTGTTGTCTTAAGCTGTAACTATTCCGTCAGCTAATTGGACAAAGGCCATGGAGGTAGAATGTTTTCACAAAATCCTAATTGATAGTCAGTTTGTAGCTTATCCTTTAAACGTCACATATCATGCAAAATGCACTTTGTCACTCCTTATGTTGTTGGCTGCAATAACCAACATAAAAGTCATGATCTGAGGATGTGAAGTGGAGTCACTCTTTCTTAACTAGGGTCAGTACACGGCAACAACAGATTCACTTCAAAAACTGAAGCTCGGAGTTAGGATGGATCTGTACCGGCTGTCTGTGACTCAACATCAAATTTGGAACCTGCAACTTTTGTCATTTTTATGCTGTTTTACAGTTTATGTAGCAGTTTTTATAGTGTAAGTCAACGTTAGCATGTTGTGCGGCTAATGCGGCTTAGCAGCAGCTAGCTTGATTGTAGGCCCAAAGAGTGTTGTATTTTGTAATACAGAGAGAGACTGTGCAGGTCTCATTTGAAGCCAGTTAAATCACGATGGTAGTAGGTTGGAAAGTTGAATGTGAGTGTTTTTTTCATGTTGTCTTTTGTGAAACGTTAGCTCAGCTGGCTGTGTTTACATGAAGGCCCGGTCTGCTCTGGTGATACATGGCCTTTTATATGGAAAAAGATGGTTCCCTTAAAAAAGACGAGCTAAAATACCCTAATTCATATTATGTCTTTAGACTTTTGCACTGTGTTTATGACTTGTGTAGAGAGTGAGTGGACGAGCAGAGAGAGTGGACATGAGTGAGCTCAGACAGCTGTAGATCAGCTCATCAGAGTAGAGGAGAAATGAACAGTAAAGCCTATAAATGTCTTCTATGTGCTTCCCAACCACGTAGAGCAGTTAAAAAGACCATTGCAATGGTGAATACTTTTTCACTTTCTTTGTTGTCCTAGACTAAATTATATGTAATAAGTGTAATAGGTACACTAGCTGTAGCGTCCAGCTGGACTGTGTGTGTTACTTACAGCCATCAGGATTCACAGATACACTTACTGTAACATTAGTGACACTGTAGCAGCTCTGTCGCAGTTCCAGTATAGCAAATTAATTTAAATTCTGTCAGCAGCCCCAGGTCTCTCCGGTCACACTTGGTTGTTTTTTCTATCTTATACTGAGTTTACAAACTGTTTGTATCTTATACTGAGTTTACAAGCTGTTTGTATCTTATACTGAGTTTACAAGCTTTTTGTATCTTATACTGAGTTTACAAGCTTTTGTCACAAGATACACTGTTCTAATCAAACAACATGCCACAGAATAGGAATATGGTCAAGTTTAATTTCATCTGAGATAATTTAGGTCACGTACAGTGTTACAATCCATTCATAGTGTTTCCACTGTAGGCTGATAATGAGTAGGTACAGGAGCAGGATCATCGATTGTCACTACTCACCCATCTGCTATCATAATGTTTAGGTTTTGGCTGAAAAAGTCAGTGAAACAAATATGAGGAAGTGGGAATTCTAACCAGAGCAATGAAGACCACCTGTGTTGTGTTGTGGGCAGTTAAAGACAGAGCGCAGCTTTTCATGGACAGAGAGGGTGCCAGATTCTCCAGATGTCTACCATTGCTGCACAGATTTATTGGATGAGTTGAGCATGAAGAGCATGTGAGAAACACGCTGTTAGCCAGAGGGGCTCACAGCAAAGGAAAAAGATCTAACACAAGGCTACTTCTTCAACATGGATGATGTGTTTTTTATTATGTTGATACAGTAGGAATTCAGACATTAGGAAAACATTTGATAGTGCTTATTCTCTGATGTTAAAGATTAGAATATCATAATCAACCAAATGTTGTGTTTGGAGAATGGGTCGAGGTGTTATTACATATAAAATGCAGCATGAATGAACAACTGCAGGGTATTTTCTTCTTTTCAACTTTATTCCAAAACTAGTTTTGTTGGATAGTTTAGGGAACATGTTATATTTCTGGAACAACAAGGGTTGAAATTGATGACAATGACAACACACTTAATCATTTATTGTACAGCCTACTGGAATTAACATCTGAAGAAAATATCTGTTGAGCCATTTCAGACCACATTACAGAGTTCCTGTATGGTTACTTTAACCCATGCGTAATTACTCCTACCTGTTAATCACATAAGAACAGGGGATTCATCTTTGAACTGAGTACAGTGTTTCACTCTTAAATGCAATTAAGTGATCCCTGCTGTGTGTTTGTGTGTATACACACATTGCTTTACACACACTACGTTATTTAACAAGTCAGAAGTATGCTTAAGAAGTCTGTGCTGGAGTATTCCCAACACACCTGTTCTTTTCATTGTGCTTGGATTATCTCCCCAAGGGTCTGTGAGCTCATTATTGCAGACACAACTGCATCATAAATAAATACTGGACATACTTTACCAATTAAACACATGGTAGCCGTTCTTTTTTTTGAAAGAACACAACGACTGAAGTACAATTAATCACCTACATGTCCAAAGTTCAAAATGTTTTTAAATGGCCATAACATATGGTTACTGGTCTATACTGATTAAACATTTATTACAAAGCTAGGCGTACGAAAGTGGTCATAGCATGTTGTAGGAGGTGCTTTACGTCATGCAACAATCCTGGATCTGCTAAGATTCATTTCCATAAATCAACTTTACCCTGATAAAGACAACAACCCGAAACACATTGGCCTAACAATAAATGTGTTCTACATATTACAGGTGTTATTCTACATACTAAAAGTGTTGTTCTATATACAACAAGGGTTGTTCTACATACTAAAAGGGTTGTTCTACATACTACAGGTGTTGTTCTACATACCACAAGTGCTGTTTTATATACAACAAGTATTGTTCTACATACCACAAGTGTTGTTCTATAGACAACTAGTGTTGTTCTACATACTAAAAGTGTTGTTCTATATACAACTAGTGTTGTTCTACATGCTAAAAGTGTTGTTCTATATACTACAGTTGATGTTCTATATACTACAGCTTTTGTTCTATATACTATAGTTGTTGTTGTACATACTGCTACATACCACAGGTGTTGTTCTACATACTACATCTGTTGTTCTACATAACACATGTAATAAAAATCAATATATTAGATGTTACAATGCACCTTTATTACATCCTTATTGAGAAGTATTATGAATGTTAAACTACTACTATGTGCCTTATTATTCTTCCCATTTTCAGAAGTGTTAAATGTTGTTAAATTACGTGACTGCGCCTAAGAATGACCAATAGACTGAAATAATATGCAATATTGTAAACTGTAAAAACGTCAGGGTACACCACTTCTTAAAAGGGTGACTGAAGATCTTACCGGAACAGAGAAGCGCTAAGAGGCGTGGACATGCTTAAGTGCCAACAAGGGGCCAATAGGACCTGGCCCCAGCCAACCAATGGGAGAAGACTACCTGAAAGGCAGCGGGTATAAAATATGTTGTAAGACAATAGATCGGCGCTTGTCCTGTGAATCCGTGAGACAGAGTAACTACCTTAATGTGGTCTGTGGAACGTTGAAATAGGACGGACCGCAGCTGCGTACTTTTGTAATGCTCATCACATCATCATCGAATAAATATCGTTTACCTGAAGAGAAGTTTTGCGAAATTGATTTCTACACGTCTCTATTTCAAATTATAAGAACACGACACACATTAGTTGTTCTATATATTACACGTGTCATTCTACATCAAATCAAATCAAATCAAGTTCATTTATATAGCCCAATATCACAAATTATACATTTGTCTCAGTGGGCTTTACAGCCTGTACAGGGTACGACACCCTCTGTCCTTAGACCCTCACATCGCACAAGGAAAAACTCCCTAAAAGATACCCCACAATTAGTGGGGGAAATATGGAAGAAACCTCAGGGAGAGCAACTGAGGAGGGATCCCTCTCCCAGGACGGACAGGCATGCAATAGGTGACGTGTGTACAGAACAAACAACATAGTTAAAAATACAGCATGGACAATCTATGCGACAGAAAACATGATAAGATGGTATATAAAAAAGATGGATCCAGGGGGATGTCAAGGCTTCCTGATGTCAGGCAGGACCAGGGCAACAGGTGCAGCCACGATTTGCGGTCCAGAAGTAATCTTTAATAGTGGCAACCTGCCAGATGAGGGACACATAAACTCCGGGGATGATGCCCCGGATGGTGAGTTAGTAACATGCATTTAAGGGACATGAATGCATATTAATAGAGAGGGAGAGGAGAACAAGAAAGATAGGGAAGAGAGGAGAGGAGTGAGTCCCCCGACAGTCTAAGCCTATAGCAGCATAACAAGGGGCTAGTCCAAGGCAAACCTGAGCCAGCCCTAACTATAAGCTTTATCAAAGAGGAAAGTCTTTAACCTGCTCTTAAAAGTGGAGAGGGTGTCTGCCTCCCGAACACACACTGGGAGCTGGTTCCACAGTAGAGGAGCTTGATAGCTGAAGGCTCTGGCTCCCATTGTACTTTTAGAAACTCTAGGAACCACAAGTAACCCTGCACTCTGGGAGCGCAATGCTCTAGTTGGTTTATAAGGTACTACGAGATCTTTAAGATAAACTGGAGCCTGACCATTAATCGCTTTGTAGGTCAGGAGAAGGATTTTGAATTCTATTCTGTATTTTACCGGGAGCCAGTGCAAAGCAGCTAATACAGGAGTAATATGATCTTGCTCCTAGTTCTTGTCAATACTCGTGCCGCAGCACTTTGAATCAACTGAAGAGTTTTAAGGGATTTTTTGGGACAACCAGATAATAAGGAGTTGCAGTAATCCAAATGCATGGACTAGTTTTTCTGCATCTTTTTGAGACAGGATGTGCCTTAATTTTGCAAAGTTACGCAGATGAAAAAAGGCAGATCTTGAAATTTGTTTTATGTGGGAGTTAAAAGACATATCCTGATCAAAGATAACGCCGAGATTCCTTACAGTGGTGCTGGAGGCCAAGTTAATGCCATCCAGAGTTACTATGTCATTAGACAATACGTTTCGGAGGCGTTTGGGGCCAAGTACGATAACTTCTGTTTTGTTGGTGTTCGACATCAAAAAGTTGCAGGACATGCAATTTTTTATGTCTTTAAGACATGCTTGAAGTTTAGATAATTGATTGGTTTCATCTGGCTTGATTGATAGATATAATTGTGTATCATCCGCATAACAATGAAAGTTTATGTGGTTCCTTATAATATTGCCTAAAGGAAGCATATATAAGGTGAATAGAATAGGTCCAAGTACAGAACCTTGCGGGACTCCATGACTGACTTTGGTTTGCATGGAGGATTCATCGTTAACATGTACAAATTGAGCTCGCTCAGATAAATAGGATTTAAACCAGCTCAGTGCGGTTCATGCTATGCCAATGAAATGTTCCAGTCTCTGCAGCAGAATGTCATGGTCAACAGTGTCAAAAGCAGCACTGAGGTCTAACAAGACAAGAACAGAGACAAGTCCTTTGTCTGATGCCAGTAGAAGGTCATTGGTAACTTTCACCAGTGCCGTCTCTGTGCTATGATGAACTCTAAATCCAGATTGAAAAACCTCAAATAAAGTATTGTTATGTAGAAAATCACACAACTGTTTTACGACTGCTTTCTCAAGAATTTTAGAGAGAAATGGAAGGTTAGATATCGGTCTATAGTTGGCTAAAACCTCTGGATCAAGACTGGGCTTTTTAAGAAGAGGTTTTATTACAGCTACTTTAAATGATCCTGGTACATAGCCTGATAATAGAGACAGGTTGATCATATTTAATAACAAGGAGTTAATTAAGGGTAAAACTTCTTTAAGCAACTTAGTTGGAATCAGGTCTAAGAGACAGGTTGATGGTTTAGATGACAGAATTGTTGAATTTAGTTGGTTAAGATCGATCGGAGAAAAGCAGTCTAGATATATTTCAGGTGTTACATTTGTTTTTAAGGTTCCTGTTTTAGAAGCTAAATCATTACCAATTGAGGAGAGGAGATTTATTTGATTAATTTGGTCTATAATATTTAGAATTTTATGGTTAAAGAAGCTCATGAAGTCGTCGCTACTGAGCGATATAGGAATAGAAGGCTCAGTAGAACTGTGGCTCTCTGTCAGCCTGGCTACAGTGCTGAAAAGAAATATTATTATTATTATTTATAATAATTTATTTATTAATTATTTTCTTCTATTAATGAAGAGTAATAAGCTGCTCTGGCCTTACGGAGAGCCTTCTTATATGTTTTGAAATTATTTAGCCAGACTAAACGACATTCTTCCAATTTGGTAGATCGCCATTTCCTCTCAAGTTTTCTTGACTTTAGTTTTAGTTAGCGGGTTTGGGGGTTAAGCCACGGAGCTTGCTTTCTCTGTTTAATTATCTTCTTTTTTTAGAGGAGCGATATAGTTGAGTGTCATTCGCAGTGAGGCTGCAGCACTATCAACAAAATTATTAATTTGGGAGGGACTAAAGTTATCACAGGAGTCCTCCGTTACATTGATAGTGAGACATAGTAATGAACCAAGTGTCGCTGGAATCACTTCCTTAAATTTAGCTACAGCACTATCAGATAGACATCGAGCGTACGATATTTTGCTTAGTGGCTTGCAGTCCAGTAGCAGGACTTCAAAAGTTATTAAAAAATGGTCTGATAAGAGAGGATTTTGTGGACAAATTAATAAATGTTCAATTTCAACACCATATGCCAGAACAAGGTCCAGAGTGTGGTTTAAACAACGAGTTGGTTCATGTACATTCTGACTGAATCCAACTGAATCTAATAATGAGATAAACGCAATATTAAGGCTGTTATTATCAACGTCCACATGAATATTAAAGTTACCTACAATAATTACTTTATCTTTTTTAAGGACTAAACTTGATAAAAATTCTGAGAATTCGGATAGAAAATCAGAATACGGACCAGGAGGGCGGTACACTATAACAAATATGATTGGCTTTATTGTTTTCCATGTTGGGTTTGAAAGTGTAAGAACAAGGCTTTCAAAAGAGCTATAATTTAGTTTAGGTTTAGGATTGATTAATAGGCTTGAGTCGAATATGGCTGTAACTCCACCACCTCGGCCTGTACCTCGAGGAATGTAACCAGAGGCAGAGAGGCATTTGGGGGTGCTGTCACTGTCTGATAGATGATGATCATGCTCAGAGATGCTGTGGTCAGAGATGCTGTGGTCGTCTAATCGGTCTATTGGATGGTATGAGTATGGCTTCCTACAATTTCTATGTTTTGGAATGCCTTTCTCAATGCAGTCGGTGGACATGGCGGTTGCACTCAGTGTCATTAATTAGCGATTCTATTTCTTTTCTGCAATGGTTGTAACTAGACCTGCTAATGAATCAGGGCACTCAGGGCTCAGGCTCTGTGCTATGAAATAAATAAAATGTTCTACACAGGAGACTTACCTTGATTGTTCCTGTTGCTGCCATTACACAGGTTAGACCCAGCACTCTCCCAGCCAACTGTGACTCTCAGTGCTGAGGTTTTCGGCGGACAAATCTAAGCTGCCACAACCGTTAACTGCAACTCCGTCCGAAGCCCCTCCCTGCTCCCCTCCCTGTAAAGCAATCCTATGTCAGCATGGAGAAGAAGAAAAAAAGACGAGTCATTCCCTTGTCTCTGCCACATTACATTACATTTAGATGACACTTTTGTCCAAAGTGACTTACAATAAGTGCAAACAATCATGAGGATACAACTCCAAAAAGCAAGAATATTGCAAGTACATTAGCTTCAAATAGGTGTAATAATTTTAAGTGCAATACAATAGCTTAAAATAAGCCAAACCAATGCAGGTGCAAAATACAGAAAAAAGAAGATTTTTAATTAAAACATTTTAAATGTACATGTCACCACCACTTTTTGAAATG
>CALSCE010009471.1:107233-157498 GCA_943593645.1 Bovichtus variegatus | reverse complement strand
TGTCTCTGCCACATTACATTACATTTAGATGACACTTTTGTCCAAAGCTACTTACAATAAGTGCAAACAACCCTGAGGATAAAACTCCGAACAGCAAGAATCTTGCAAGTACATTAGCTTAAAATAAGCCAAAGCAATTTAAGTGCTACATACAGAAATGAGAAAATATAAAAACTTTTTTATTATTAATATTGGCCAAGGTGCAGTTGAAACAGCTGGGTTTTCAGTCTGCGACGGAAGATGTAAAGACTTTCTGCTGACCTGATATCAATGGGGAGCTCCACCTGGCTCCACCATTTAGGAGCCAGGACAGCAAACAGGAGTGAGATGACAAGTAAAGTCTTGGATGGGAGAGCCCTTCCCAGGAAGGAAAAGCAGTTTGTTCTTGTCGATATTGAGTTTCAAATGGTGTGCAGACATCCACTGAGAGATGTCAGCCAGACGAGTAGAGATTCGTGCCTCCACCTATAAACAATAAAAAAAATTATCAGAACAGTTTAATTAATGTTCTCACGATGGGTTGAACTTGACTCATGAACTCTTGTAAAAAATGGTAAGGTTGGTTTATTATCTTTAGCTACTGTTGTTAATGTTCCATATTTTAGGAGAGTGATATTGTTATTGCTGGGCTGACTGACATGCACTGGTGCTTTCAGCAGGAGACATGATATTGGCATTGCTGGATTGACACAGTGTTGCAGCAGTGCCTGTGATGCATATATGGATGAATGTTACTTGTGCGGTACACGTTGTGCATTTTATGCTGAGTAATTTAATTTCCCCCGAACCTGCCCTAATTATCTACTGCATACTGATCCCCCCTTTAAATTGTCTAAAATGGCATATGTTTAACTGAATCATCTGATCACTTATGTCCCCAATACTTTTCAATGCAAAGAGGTCAGTATTGGTCAGTGTGCTGTAGTTTTCCACAGCTGTTGATGTGATAAGGCAGCCGTTTGACTGCCACGTGTGCACTGTATGTAGCTCTACATCACAGATACATTGTTGGCTACCCTCAAAAGAAAACATATTTGCTCAAAATGAATGAGAAATGTATGTTTGATGTGTAAACAATACATCATTAATTATCTTTGCTTAGGAAAGTTCCATAGTCCCAGAGCATTTTTCACATGTTAATCATTAATGAGATCAACTGATGAGAGCAAGTGATGTCAACAATGAGCTTTTGAAATGTCATAACCTGGATAAATGATGTTCTTTCACCCGGTAAACACTTTATAAGGCTATTTTCTCGGCTTCATTGTTGCCCAGTACTGACAGATGTGTTGAGCTGGTGGTTCCCTCTTCAGGAGGTCACATAGATTTGCATTTTACCGATGACTGGTATGCAATACCAGTACTCTCTGAAGATTTTGATTGGGAAAGTTATTTTTGAATTTAGGAGACATATTGTGCTAATTTCCAGGTTTATATTTGACTTACTTTAACTGTCTTTTGGGTTTCAACAAGAATCTTGTTGAAACCCTTTAACATGCTTTAAAGGTTCAATGTGTAGTTCCGAGCCAGCTGCTCCAAAGAAATAGAGGGCAGTATTTCACCTCTACTACTGGATCCATTCAATAAATTCATCAATCATCAAAACCATCAGTCATTAAAAAACAACTATAGTATGTTAACCTGTTTATATTTTAGTTGTAGTAGTTTGTCATATTTCTTATATTTTAAGTTTTAGAGTATTATAGTGTATTCTTTATATTGTGTATTGTATTCAACAGATATGTATCTCTCTTCTAGTGTTGATATAATTGACGGTGTATTTCTTCACACTGTGTAAGCCTGTCTGTCTGTCTGTCTGTCTGTCTGTCTATCTGTCTGTCTCTCAGCATACCGGTCAGCTCATTAGACCAGACTGCTGAAACTCTGACAGCTGGTCTGCTATTTTATAATCTGTGTTTCCTGTGGCACTGGGGGTTGTACGCTCTGTGTAATGTTATGTTTTGATAGTTTGTATGTTGGCTTTGGTCCGGGGCAGCGGAGACGAGGGAACGGCATCCCGGAGGGGCGTGTGCAGCCGCTCCGGCGGCTCAGATTCAGCCGGCGTATATCCTAGCAGCGGGAGTCACGAGTCACAGGGCTGATGGAGATTTGAGTCTAACCTGTGTAACGGCAGCAACAGAAAGTTTGACGATCTGGCAGTGAGTCGGCTAAATCAGAGCTGTCTGCTGACCGCTTACAGAAGATCTGTCCGTCTCTCAGCCGACGCACACTTTACTCCCGGTGAAGCAGCCTCCCGCCGATGGTGAGGACAAAGCGAGGGTGCAAATCCTTTTGTTGAATCTGCCACTTTGGATTTAATCAAAACAAACTATCCAAACGTGCAGGGATCATGGATGTGATGTAGACGAGCCCTGAGGCTGCCTGAGTCAGGCAGCTGTACTTCTTCTCCCTCTGTACTGAGGCAAACTGGTGCTACACTGACTCACTATCACCTCTAGAGGAACAAGCGGTATTACAGACTAGACGGAGCGGGGCTAGCTGTTAGCATGCTAACTTCAGCAGATATCTCTGCAACACAACACACAGACGTCTTTGATGTGAATATCAGGTCCCGTCCCGTTCGTTAGATGTGTGAGAATAATCAATATATAAGCTGTTACAATGTGCCTTATTGTGTCCTTATTTAGAAGTATTACATGTGATATGAAAAATGTTTTTGAATTAAGTGACTACGCATAGTATAGTGGCCAACCTACTGTGAAATAAGATGCAATATTTGTAAACTGTGGAACGGAAGAGTACACCACCTAAAAGGGTGACTGAAGATCTGATTGGAGCAGAGAAGCGCTAAGAGGCGTGGACACGCCTAAGTGCCAACAAGGGGCCAATAGGCCCAACGGGAGAAGACTATACCCAAAAGGCGGCAGGTATAAAAGATGTTGTAAACAAGAGATCGTGGCCGTTCTATGGATCTGTGAGACAGAGTAACAACTTAAATGTGGTCTGTGGAATAGTGAAATGGGGCGGTCCTCAGCTGAGTACTTTTGCAATGCGTACCATATCATCATGGAATAAATACAGTTAATATGAAGAGAAGTTTTCTGAAATTGATTTCTATGTGTCTCTATTTCTAAATAAAAGAACACGACAGATGTTTTGTGTTGTAGACCTGAAGACCTACCCGTGAATCGACCCTGTTTCTGTGACCCGACTCTGCCCCTGGATTATCCTTGTATGTTTTGTACGTATCGCTGTCTGCGAGTGTATCAGCTAAACTGCCAAGGTTTAGTAAAATATATTTGCATCTTCATCGTTCTGTCTCTGAGTCGTGCTATTGAGTCCCTTTCTCCGTGCATACTGGTCGTACCGTTACAGTACGAACTGGGCAATAACATGGACTCAGCCGACTCGGAGACTCGTAGGAGTTCGATCCCTGACGGATGGTCAGACGGTGTTCCAGAGTACCACCAGTCATCAGGTGGAGCAGCTGACCAGACAGTTCCAACACCTGGGGACACACCTCCAGGTATTACTTCCTTCGACTACTACCCCACGGGAGCATAGCACTACGGGTCAGTTAGCAGCAGCAGCCGCCCCAATCGTCATCCCGAGTGCTACTCACCCAATGATTCACCTCTCCCGGCCTGAACGTTTTTCAGGAGATTCTGAGAATTGCAGAGCGTTTCTAACTCAGTGTGACCTTCATTTCGAACTCCAAGCTGCTTTTTTCCCGTCAGAGCGGTCCAAGGTGGCGTACGTAATCTCGTACCTATCCGGACGGGCTGAAGCGTGGGCGACAGCAGAATGGGCCAGAGAGGCACCCATTTTCCAGTCTTTTAAGGAAGTTTTTCGATCAGACAGCTCCTGGTTGAGAGGCGGCCCGCGCACTCACGAGTCTTCACCAGGGTAACCGGCAGACATTTGATTAAGCTGTTGAGTTTCGGACATTGGCAGCCGACAGCGGTTGGAATGAGCGAGCATTATTCGACGCCTTCAGAGGTGGATTGTCAGACCGCATCAAGGACCTACTAGCACCGCTGGAGTTACCGAATGATTTGGACTCTCTTATCGCCATGTCCATCCGGACAATCGACTCCTGAGAGGGAACGGGAATAGAGACTGTCAGCAACCGCAGCCAGTGGAGACGACAGATGGCGCGTTCCCAATCAAGGGTCAATCCAGGGTTCAGTGGGACCCCGGAGACAGAGGCCGTTCTATGCGACAGCTGTAACTGAACCTGAGGAGCAGATGCGGGTGGGACGCACCAGGCTGTCTCAGACAGAGAGACAACCGCGGATGAGGGAGGGCTGCTGCATCTACTTCTCCAAGTTGGGACATTTTGTGGCTAGATGTCCACTAAAAGACCAGGCTCACCAGTAAAGAGGGCACTGGTGAGCCGAACAGTCTCCAAGGAAAGACCCTCTCGCATTTTTACACCAGCCAGACTCATCTCGCCAGGTAAATCCGTTCCTTCATCCTGTTTTGATTGACTCCGGAGCAGACGAGAGCTTCATGGATGAGGGATTGGCGAGGAGCATGGGTTGAGGACTACACCCGCTACCCGAGATACTGGAAGCCAAGGCCCTGGATGACCCGCTACTTTGTCAGGTCTCCCACATCACTCACCCTGTCGAGCTAGTCATGGCAGATGGACACTCGTGTTCAACTCTCCTTCACATCCATTAATCCTGGGATTCCCTTGGCTCGTCCAACACAACCCACACATAGACTGGGCTAGCGTCGTGATACTGGGATGGCACCAGACGTGTTCCACCACGTGTTTTCCGGCCAGCCAGAGGCGTGATCTAGGGATCACCTCATTTGAAAGGGAGACCAGGGAGAGCCCGGAGAGAGACTTTCCAGATATGACCAAGGCCGGGATAATTTGTCCTTCTTCTTCACCCGCTGGAGCACGGTTCTTCTTTGTGGAGAAGAAGGACAAGACCCTACGACCCTGCATCGATTATCGTGGTTTGAATAAAATCACGATAAAGAACCACTACCCCCTCCCACTCATATCTTCGGCATTTGAACTGTTAAAGGGAGCCAAGATATTCACCAAACTGGACTTACGCAATGTGTATGATTTGGTGAGGATAAGGGAGGGGGACGAATGAAAGAAAGCATTCAATACCCCCAGTGGCCACTACGAGTATCTGGTCATGCCTTTTGGGCTAACTAACGCCCCAGCTGTTTTCCAGGCACTTGTGAATGACGTCCTTCGTGGCATGCTCAACTGTTTTGTTTTTGTGTAGCTGGACGACGTTCTAATTTTTTCACCAGATGAGAAGACCCATATTCGACATGTCAGCCAGGTACTCCAGAGACTGCCTGACTGAGAAGTGTGATTTTCACGTCAAGACGGTCTCTTTTTTGGGCTTCATCATTGCGGAGGACAGTATCCAGATGGATGAGGTGAAAGTCAGTGCGGTCACTCTGTGGTCTGTCCCCACTAGTCGAAAACTGGTCCAAAGGTTTTTGGGGTTCTCGAACTTCTATCACAGATTCATACGGGGCTACAGCACTATTGCCGCACCCCTATATCCGTCCGTTTCTGTTGGAACGAGGGGGCTGAGAGGGCGTTCCAACGAGTCAAGGGGAGTTTCGCCTCTGCGCCCATCCTGATCCTACCTGACCCTCAGCGACAGTTCCTGGTGGAGGTTGACGCTTCAGATATAGGACTGGGGGTCCTTTCCCAACGTTCCAGTTTGGACAACAAACTGCACCCTTGTGCATTTTTGTCTAAAGAACTATCACCAGCAGAGAGGAACTACGATGTCGGCAATAGGGAGCTACTTGCCATCAAGGTGGCGCTTGAGGAATGGCGACACTGGCTGGAGGCAGCCGAGCAGCCGTTCCTGGTTCTTACTGACCACAAGAACCTACAATACATTCAGTCAGCTAAAAGACTGAATTCCCGGCAGGCCCGTTGGGCCTTGTTTTTTACTCTGTTCAACTTTACCCTGACCTATCAGCCGGGGGCGAAGAACATTAAGGCTGACGCCTTGTCCCGCCTTTTTGACCCCAACCCTAACCCCAGACCTCCGTCATTCGTGCTCCCTCCTTCTCGGGTGATAGGAGCAGTAACCTGGGGAATTGAGGAGGAGGGCCATCAGGGATATTCAAGTTCCTGAGGGGGTTCCCAACATTCGTTTGTTTGTTCCGGAGCATTTGTATCCGCAGGTGATCCAGTGGGCCCACACTTCCCTTGTTTCCTGACATCCTGGAGCTTCAAGGACGTTATTCGTCATCCGGCAATGCTCCTGGTGGCCGTCCATGGAGAGGACGGTCAAGGAGTACGTGGCCGCCTGTCCAGTATGCGCACGCAACAAGTCAACCGCCGTCGGGCCTACTACAGCCATTACAAGTGCCACATCGTCCTTGGGCAGAGATCTCTCCGGATTTCGTCACCGGACTGCCCATGTCGGAGGGCAAATCTACCATCCTGACGGTGGTTGACAGGTTCAGTAAGATGGCACATTTCATTGCATTACCTAAACTTACGTTGGCTAAAGAGATGGCGGAGGTGCTTCTCTCACAGATATTCCGGATACATGGGTTCCAGAAGGATGTGGTGTCTGATCGAGGTCCCCAGTCCCCAGGTCCTGTTTCTGGAGGGCCAAACATCAGCAAAAAAGATTACTGCAATTTGTATCTCTCTGCCACTTAATGTTTGCTCAGTATTTATGCATAAACTCTGAACCGTAAACATACACTCTGTTTTTTGTTTGAGTTTTTGTTTGTCTTTAAAAGTACATTTGTAAGGAATGACCTACAAGCTCAGGGATGAAAACATTTTTTGTTAAGAGATACAGAGGTAATGTGTAAGGGATGAGCGAGTACACCATCATCTCTATCTGTTTAACCAATTAAATCATCTGTATGAATATCCGTACTCAGGGTGGGGCGTTATTTTAAGAATTGAAATTGATATGGGTTGATTTGAAGTTGCTATATTTATTATATATTGGAAAAGTCAGTTCAATATACATCCTAATATTTAAAACCTATGAATAAAGCCTATATATGTTTAAAGACTTATTTGTAATATTTATTATGCTATTATTTCTATGTATGAGCTATAGTAAGAAAAAGGTCAGAATTTTGAGATTAAAGTCAGAGTTATGTAATCAAACCTAATATTTAAACTAATTTAATCATAGAATTCTGACTTTAATCTCAGAACTCAAAAAAAGAATTCACATCTTGTCAGAAATCAGTACATTTTTCACATGTGATCCTATTCCTCTCCCATATAAAAACAATCATTAGATGCAGCTACATATAATAAACCATACTTTCAGCATGGTCCAACACTAACAGTTGTAACCTGCCTTGATGCAGCACAAAAATCTAACAAAACGTTGTTAATATTAAGGTTTAACAATACTTGCCGTTTTAAATTTTTTTGGCATAATGGTCTAAGCATCTAACAACACACTTGTCGCTGTCAACATCCACTTTAGCATTGTGGGGGGGAACCCTCAGAACATTCAACATCCAAATAAATGGTTGAAGACATTTTCAGTTCTTGTGTACATTATGTCAACAATTGTTCCTAATATCTTGTTTATTTAGTTATATTCTGGTGCTAATTTCCCAACCTAAGTTCAGTACACCGCCACCAGCACCCACTACGACCTCAGTAATAAACATAAAGTTGACAAATGTCAGCAAAAACTGAAAATGCATGAGCTTCGTAAAAGTAGAATATTAAAACTATCAACAGGTATTCTTTGAAGAGGATGATGAAATGATGAAGAGGTAGATACAAAGTGCCCTGAGGATGCACTGCCTCCACTTTTCAACAGTTTCATTCCAACAGAGGGAAAAAAGAAATACACAAATACTTTAGGACTGCACAAACATACTACCCAGGGTGGATTACATTTTGAGCTACAGGCAGCCTCCTTCCCCACGGAGCGCGCTAAAGTAGCATATGTGATTTCATATCTCTCTGGCCTGGTAGAGGCATGGGCTAGTGAGTCTCCGATCTCTCACTACCTGGGAGCTTTTTTTCTTCGATCACGGAGCTCTGGGCCGAGAGGCCGCCAGAGCCCTCACAAGCATCCGACAGGGGAGGCAGCAGGTTTCCAATTACGCCATGGAGTTCCTTGGCTGCTGACAGTGGTTGGAATGATCGGGTCCTGTTTGACGCATTTCGACATGGACTCTCTAGTCACATTAAGGTGCCACACCATCCCAGGGTGGAGATTTCATTGGACTTTGTCACCGGTCTACCCATGTTCGACAGTAACACCACCATGCTCACGATTGTGGACAGGTTTTCCAAAATGGTTCATTTCATTTCCCTGCCTAAACTTCCTTCTTCCAAAGAGACTGCTGAGGTCATGTTATCCCATGTGTTTCGGATCAGAGAGTTTTACTCTCTCCTTGGCGCCAAGGTCAGCCTTTCGTCAGGCTATCATCCGCAGTCCAACGGTCAATCTGAGAGGCTCAACCAGGACCTGGAGACATGTCTGTGCTGCCTTATCTCCCAGAACCCAGCGACATGGAGCAAACATCTTATCTGGGTGGAGTATGCGGGTAACACCATCACTGGTTCTGCTTCTGGTCTATCCCCTTTTCAGTGCACCTATGGGTACCAGCCGCCGTTGGTTCCGTTGGTTTCTATGTCCCCCGCTCTGGCCCCCGGGATGCACGTGACTATTGACGCTGGTGTCTCAAACCTCATTGTGAGCGGGTGCGCTCAAACAGGGAAACGACAGCGGAAGAAATGAAGAGAGGGACCGTTCTTGGGAGCGCAAAACAGTTTATTAAAGGCGGCTTGGTCTCCGCCTCGTCTCCGTCTCGTCTCGTCTCCGTCTCCGTCTCAGTCCCCATCTCAGTCCCGTCTCTCCCCGGCAGGAACCCAGCCTACTTCCAGACAGAACCAGGTCATCGGCGTGCTTTTATTGTGCGACTGATTACCTGATTCCGCCCAGCTGCCTGGCCTCCAGCTGAGCCACTCCCATCTCCTCCCCAGCCACCACACCCCACTGCCACATACCCCCACCGCCCGACTCAGGCCGGGAGCCCACCGGCCGCAAGCTGATTCCCCCCCCCTCAGGGCATTGGCATCCTTCATGCGGTGGAGCCACTGGAGCGGGGTATAGTCCGACCAGAGGGTGAAAGAGTGTCCCAGGAGATAATAACGCAGGGCGCCGACCGCCCACCGTATGGCGAGGCACTCTTTTTCCACCGTACTGTAGTTCACCTCCCGCTGAGCCAGCTTCTGGCTAATGTACAGTACGAGGCGGTCGACCCCCTCCACCTCCTGTGACAAAATGGCCCCCAGCCCGCTGTTCGAGGCGTCGGTCTGTAAAACAAACGGGAGAGCAAAGTTAGGGGAAAACAGGAGCGGCTCCCCACAGAGAGCTTGCTTTACCCTCTCAAACGCCCGCTGACACTGCTCCGTCCACTGGACCGGATCTGAGGCACCCTTTCGGGTCAGGTCGGTCAGGGGGCTGGTGAGCCCCGGAAACCTCGGAATGAACCGCCGGTAATAGCCCGCCAGCCCCATAAACCTCCTGACCTCCTTTTTTGTCTTGGGAGCCGGACAGGCGGCAATGGCCGCGGTCTTCTCCAGCTGCGGCCGCACCTGTCCGCCGCCCAAGTGGTACCCCAGATACCGTACCTCCCTCCGTCCAACTGCACACTTCCTCGGGTTAGCCGTGAGCCCCGCTCTCCTCAGGGACTCGAGTACTGCCTCCACCTGCCGCATATGCTGCTCCCACGTCTCACTGTGGATGATGACGTCATCCAGGTAGGCAGCAGCATATGCCGAGTGTGGTCGCAGCACCCGGTCCATGAGCCGCTGGAAGGTGGCAGGGGCTCCAAATAACCCGAACGGAAGCGTCACAAATTGGTACAAGCCGTACGGTGTGGAGAAAGCCCTTTTTTCCTTAGACTCTGGAGACAGGGGAATCTTGCACTTGGTCAAATCCAGTGTCGTGTAAAAACGAGCCGTGCCTAGTCGATCCAGGAGTTCGTCGACCCGGGGCATCGGGTAAGCATCGAACTTGGACACCTCATTCACCCTGCAATAGTCCACACAGAACCGTACTGACCCATCAGCCTTGCGCACCAGTACGACGGGACAACACCAGTCACTGTTGGACTCTTCTATTACGCCCATCTCCAGCAAAGCCTGAAGCTCTGCCTGAACAATTTTCCTCTTGTGTTCAGGCAGCCGATAGGGCCGTGAGCGCACTGAGAGTGGTGCGCCCGGGCAGGGGGGAGAACACATCGGCAAACAGCCTTTGCAACGCGACCACGTCTGCCCTCTGACTCGGTGAAAGATGGCTGTCACAAGAGACCGGGGCTGATTTGTCCGTCTTTTCTACCTCCGGTCCCAACTCATCTTTCTCAATCACCGTAGTAGCCAGAGAGGCAGAGGCCACCTCCCTCCATTCTTTTAGGAGATTGAGGTGGTAAAACTGTGCCACTCCCCCCCTGTCCGATCCACCTCATAATTGACGTCCCCCACTCGCCGTGTGACCACAAAGGGCTCTTGCCACTTTGCGAGTAATTTGGAGCTAGTGGACGGGAGCAATACAAGCACTTTATCTCCCGATGTAAATTGACGCAGTCGCGACCCTCTGTTATACAGGCGCTGCTGACGCTCCTGAGCCTGGAGCAAATTCTCCCATGATAACTGACCCAGTGAATGGAGTTTTGCTCTCAGGTCCAGCACGTATTGAATTTCACTTTTGCTGGTGCTTGGACCCTCCTGCCAGTTTTCTTTTATCAGGTCCAACACCCCCTGTACGTGCGAACAACAGAGGGTCTAACCATTTATCCCAATTACGGCTGTCCTCGTGAACAAACTTATTGGGACCCATGTTCTTAAAGGTCTTGTTAAACCGCTCCACCAGCCCGTCTGTCTGTGGATGATAGACACTAGTCCAGATGGAGCGGACGGCCAGTAGCGCATACAGTTCGCGTAACGTGCGTGACATAAAGGACGTGCCCTGGTCAGTTAAGATCTCTTCTGGGATCCCAACTCGGGAGATCACGTGAAACAGTGCCTGCGCCACACTCTTGGCTGAGATAGTACGCAGCGGCACTGCTTTGGGATATCGTGTTGCGTAATCCACGAGAACTAACACAAAGCGATATCCCCATGCACTCCGGTCTAATGGCCCGATGAGGTCCATGCCAATTCTTTCGAATGGTACCTCAATTAATGGTAACGGGCGCAAAGGCGCTTTTGGGGTGGCCGGCGGGTTAACCAGCTGACATTCGCTGCAGGACGCACACCACCGCTTCACGTCCGCGCGGATGCCCGGCCAATAAAATCAGGCCATGATCCGGTTCAGTGTTTTGTCATACCCTAGATGACCGGACATGGGGTTGTGATGAGCCGCCTGGAAAATCATTTCCCGACGGCTGCTCGGCACCAACAACTGGGTGTTTTCCTCCCCTGTTCGCGTATCGCGGCTCACCTGTTACAACCTGTCCCTAATCACCGTGAAGTGCGGGTGAGTGAGCGGTGCGTTCGGGTGCAGTGGGGAACCATCGATACTTACGACCTGGTCGAAAACATGATGGAGGGTTTCATCATGGGACTGTTCGAGGGGGAAGTCCTCCACTGGACGCACAGGCTGGGAGGGGGAAGCTTTGCCCCGATCCTCCCCGCCCTCCCCCTCGAAGGGCCCCACCTCCTCCGAGTCCCCACTCAACACCTCACACAACTCACATGTCCCTACTGCACGGGAACGCACCCCCATAGCTTTCTCCACTAGCCTATGGAACCCCGGCCAATTCGTTCCCAGAATTAGAGGGTGCGTAAGGCGAGTGCTAACTCCAGCCTTAACCCTATGTTTTTTCCCCTTGAACGAAATGGTAATAGTCACCACCGGATACTCGTGAATATCACCATGAACACACCTCACCCTCACCCACGACGCTTCCACCAAAGCCCCGGGCCGAACCAAGCGCTGGTGGATCATGGTTTGGGTACAACCAGTGTCCAGCAGAGCCTGGTGTTTACCCCCCTATATACATACTGGTACGCGGTATGTCCCTTCCGCAACCCGGACCAACTGTACGACCTCCATGAGTGGGCACTCACGCCGGAAGTGGCCGTGTCGCCCGCACCGCCAGCAGTCCTGCCCCGACGTTTGAGGACCCCCTCTGGGTGCCAGAGGACCAGACCCGCTGACTGGGCCCTGTGGAGAGACAGAAGGGATATTAGGGGGGTTGGCGGCTGCCGGGGCACGTGGACGTGCAGGGGGCCAGCAGCCGCTGCCCCCGCCGGGAGCCTCCTCCTCTGGGCTGGGGTCGGCCGGTCCGCTGGGACGCTTGGTAACCCGGCTTCCTCCCTCATGCTCCGCCGGGGAAGGGAGAGATGGTCCTCCGCGAGGACGACGGCGGCCTCTAGGCTGATGGGCCGGTGGCACTGGACCCAATCAGCCGTGGAGGAGGGTAACCCGGCGACAAACTGCTCCAGCACCACCTGCCCTGCGACGTCCTCTGCGGAGTTGCTCCCTGGCTGCAGCCAGCGCCTCGCCGCCTCTGAGAGCTGGTGCGCGTAGGGGAAGGGCCAGCCGACGTCCTCGAAGGAGAGCCCCCTGAACCGGCGCCGATGTCCCTCCGGCGTGCCTCCCAGCCGGTCCAGGATGGCCCTCCTCAGCTGGTCATACATCTGGCGAGAGGACGCCGGCAGAGTGTGGGCTGCCAACTGTGCTTCCCCAGACAGCAGGGGTAGCAGCCGCATCCCCCACTCCTCGCTCGGCCACCCGCACACCGCCGCCGTGCCCTCAAAGATCTCCAGGTATGCCTCCGGGTCATCCTCGGAGGTCATCCTCAGCATGGCGCCGTGCGGTGGTCGGGCTGGGTTTGTACAACCCTCACCCTCCTGAGTGGCCGGTCGCTGCAGCAGCTCCCGCAGGAGAGCATGGTCCTCACTCTGAGCGGCCGCAGTCTCCACGAGAGCCTGGCTCAGCTGCCGCTGTAGGGCAGCCGTGCGCTCCTGCATCGCGGCGAGGAGCTGGAGTGCTTGCTCCGGCGGACTGGGTGGCGATTCCCCCCCCGACATGGTCCCTGTTCAGGCGCCAAATGTGAGCGGGTGCACTCACACAGGGAAACGACAGCGGAAGAAATGAAGAGAGGGAGCATTCTTGGGAGCGCAAAACAGTTTATTAAAGGCGGCTCGGTCTCTGCCTCGCCTCGCCTCGTCTCCATCTCCGTGTCCGTCTTCGTCTCAGTCCCCGTCTCAGTCCCGTCTCTCTCCGACAGGAACCCAGCCTACTGCAAGACAGAACCAGGTCATCGGCGTACTTTTATTGTGCGACTGATTACCTGATTCCGTCCAGCTGCCTGGCCTCCAGCTGAGCCACTCCCATCTCCTCCCCAGCCACCACACCCCACTGCCACACTCACGTATCTCATAATTGAGCTACCAATAACCAGAGTTGGCTTCTCAGCAGGTGTGTCGCTGAGTGGGGAGAACCTGTTAGAAACAGGAAGCGGTTGGTGGTGAACCGTGGGCTTCTGCTTACACTTTCCACGGACAGTCACCCAGTCTCCCGGCTGCTCGGGCCCCGCCGGGGGACAGCTAAGAGGAGCTAACTCTGGTCGGCCCGCACCGGCTACAGGGGGCTTGTTTACAGCTACAGTAGCTAACTTACCTTCCATGGTGCAGAGCCGCACTTCTAGCCCTCTAAAACTCGCCTCCAACCCTGAATATAAACTACATTTAATACATGTACCATTATCTCTAAAGGATGCAGAGGAATAGCAAAACATGAAACACACCGACCAGGAAAGACGTGAAAAGGAAGAGCGAGACGGCATCGCTAGCTGCCAAACTAACGTTAGCAGAGCCGGAAGGAGTGTGAAGCAACTGTGCAATTAGCGAAAGAGTCGCTAAGAAAAGAAAGTGAAAGAGGGAGTTATAAGTGCTAAAGAAGCACTAGTGTAGGTTTAAGATATACGACAGGTAGTTAGCCGCTCTGATCAAGAATATAACAGTAACTGAGTTAAGCAAGAGCAACTCAAGTACGCTACCAACAACACAGACACGAAGGATTAACTGGAAATGATGCGCTTGCCGTATGTCACGTCTAACACTTCAACATTCTCCTGTTTGTCTGTAGAGTTATCTTGTAATTGAGTGTGTGTGGGTGTGGGACCTGACTGTTGAGCCTTGTTTAGTCACACCGGGGAAGAGCGGGAGAAGTGATTCTTCCTCCTATCTGGTGCCTTTGTCTGCAGTGATTACACAGCCAAAACTATAGAACATGTCTTGTTACACAAATAAAATACAGTCATGTTCAACATGAAAATACTACGAAGAATAGATAACGTTAATCAAATAATAGTATAGTGATCTGTAAAGTTAGCGACTGTCCCCATCTGTAATCCTGACCACACATTAGTAAAATCAGGCCAGTGACAAAGACTTGGTAAAAACTTTCTCCTGTACCATGTCAGCATGACTGAAGCTGGAAATACTGATCTCATATAAAAACTGCTCGCCTATTGTTACACATGTTTTCTGATAGATGGATTAGGAGAAAAAGAGAGAGGATGGCCTCTTCTCACACTTTGGGATTCTGACACACCAGGGACACATAGTATTTAAAAACAAAGTTATTGCTAGCTGCTCCCTGTGCGACGCGACTGGTGTGATCCCATAGCAAGCTGCTTTCTAGTTTTTATAATATGTCACCTTTAAACATTGATGAAGAAATGCATGAAAACCAAGTCATATTTCTCTAAAAGTCTACTGTGCAAGACAAGTGATCTCCATCAGCAGCAGTTTCACACATATTTGAATCGCAGTTAGTTTATGACAACTTGTCAAAACACTACTGATTAAACAGTATGTGGTCATGATTATAGTCCATCCTGCATATGCAGAGAGCACAGATGGTGATTTTACATGACTTTGCTGAGTTAGAACCTAATCAGGACCAGATGACTAACTGTGGCTGTAGGACACAGGACAAACTGGCACACACCAGCCTGTAAACACAACAAACTTTTGTGTGTTTGTGTGTGTGTCTGTGTGTGTGTGTGTGTGTGTGTGTGTGTGTGGGGGGGATCCATGGTGATAGGCCCGATATACTAGTGTTTGAGATTGATTTGAGATTTCATTTATTTACATTAATGTCACTGGGTCAAGGAAATTACTATTTTAAAATAATTGCTTCTGCTGTAGCTTACACAGTATTGGTCTGTCTGTAAAGCCAAGGCCTTATCTCTGCAGTGTCCTTTCACCTCGCTCCAGTGACTCGCCCCGAGATTTCAGCATTTGCTTCATCACTGTCACAGTAACCACTGCATGTTTACTTTCCTAGGAGGAATTGTGAACTACAGACGATGAAATGTCAAACTGTGTATCCAAAGTCCTGCAGCTGGGCTGATATGTTGAGCTAGACTGACATATTATGGATAATGCTGTCATTCTTTAACAGGCAAATCATACATTTGCTGGTCTGGTCATGTCTTAAAATAAAATATTTTTCTGTGCGCCGCTGTTTCATATTCTGCAATCAAATGGCAAATGGTCTATTTAGTTGTTTGTTAATTGAAATGAAATAGCAACACCTTACGGCAAAAACAAGTTACACAGTTGATTTGAAAATGGAAGTTAATTCTTGATCAGTGTACGTAAGGGCGAAGGTTTCGTTTCAACATACTAATTCTTGGATTCCTCCCCCAGGAATTGTTGACTCATGATGAATTATTTATCTAAAAAAAACTAAAATTAAGTGTTAGGGGACAATTTAAAATATTAAAAATATAATTAAATATAAGGCAATAAGGCTCTCAGGCATTCTGTGTTGCTTTCAAATATTTATTTTCCTGTAGATCAACTTTTCACATTTAATATTATCCCTGCTGAGTCAGAACACATGTAGGCATGATTTACTTTTTTATCTGTTTTGTTTAATTTGTCTGGGGAAGTAACCTTTTTAAATGTGCATGAGGCACTGATTCACCTCAATGATACATTCATTCATTTCATTCATGATTTACCTGAAGTCACAGCTAATCTTGTTATCAGAGAAAATGTGACTTTATTCTCCAAATATTACAATTTAATAATTTAAAACTACTTTTCTCGGAAATATTATGATTTAATTCTGGAAATTTCAGATTATTACCTTTTTTAACAGGGACCGTAATACTCCTGCAGCAGCAGCAGCAGCTCAATAAATCTGTTGAGCAGACTTTTAACATCGTTTCTTCTTCTGCCACCTATTGTACACTACTTGTTGCATTGCTGCGTCTGAGTGGAGTTGCGTTCTAGCAGTTCTTCAAAAGAAATGTCCTCTGCTACTTCTTTTCGGGGGGGGGGGGACACACCACAGAAACATAATGTTAGGTTGAACATACCAATCAGAGTTCATCATAGCACAGAGACGGCACTGGTGAGAGTTACCAATGACCTTCTACTGGCATCAGACAAAGGACTTGTCTCTGTTCTTGTCTTGTTAGACCTCAGTGCTGCTTTTGACAGTGTTGACCATGACATTCTGCTGCAGAGACTGGGACATTTTATTGGCATAACAGGAACCGCACTGAACTGGTTTAAATCCTATTTATCTGAGCGATCTCAGTTTGTACGTGTTAATGATGAATCCTCCATGCAAACCAAAGTCAGTCATGGAGTCCCGCAAGGTTCTGTACTTGGACCTATTCTATTAACCTTATATATTCTATCCACCTTATATATGCTTCCTTTAGGCAATATTATAAGGAACCAGTCCAGAAACTTTCATTGTTATATGGAAGATACCCAATTATATCTATCAATCAAGCCAGATGAAACCAATCAATTATCTAAACTTCACGCCGCCTTAAGGACATAAAAACGTCGATGTCCTGCAACTTTTTGATGTTAAACACAGACAAAACTGAAGTTATTATACTTGGCCCCAAACGCCTCCGAAATGCATTTTCTAATGACATAGTAACTCTGGATGGCATTAACTTGGCCTCCAGCACCATCGTAAGGAATCTCTGTGTTATCTTTGATCAGGATATACTGTATCCTTTAATTCCACATAAAACTAATTTCAAGGACTGCCTTTTTTCATCTGCGTAACATTGCAAAAATAAGGCACATCCTGTCTCAAAACGATGCAGAAAAACTAGTCCATGCATTTGTTACTTCAAGGCTGGATTACTGCAACTCCTTATTATCTGGTTGTCCCAAAAAATCCCTTAAGACTCTTCAGTTGATTCAAAATGCTGCGGCACGAGTATTGACAAGAACTAGATTGTCTATGCTGTCGTTTTAACATGTTGTTTGTTCTGTACACACGTCACCTATTGCACGTCTGTCTGTCCTGGGAGAGGGATCCTCCTCAGTCTCTCCCTGAGGTTTCTTCCATATTCCCCCCACTAATTGTGGGGTATCTTTTAGGGAGTTTTTCCTTGTGCGGTGCGAGGGTCAAAGGACAGAGGGGGTCGTATCCTGTACAGGCTGTAAAGCCCACTGAGACAAATGTATAATTTGTGATATTAGGCTATATAAATAAACTTCATTTGATTTGAAACAGCAAAGTCTTAATCTTTTGAAAGCCTCACTATATTGTTATATACTTACAATCGATCTCTTGTTATTGAAATTCCAACAGCAATAACATTGTTCCCTAACATCATCTTACTTTCCCTGTTAAAGTTATTGTGATCGGTTCAAAAATTCATGGCAAACGAATAAAAATGGAGTCTTTCTTCAGATGTCGTGGTTGAAACATCCATGTGATTATGACTATCATGTAAATAGTAGATGTTGCAACATTTCAGTGATATGTTGAAACAAGCAGCAGAACTGTGAGGCGTTAGCGTCAGTTTAAAGCCTTTCATTGCACCTTAACACTCTGAAGGGTTATTCATCTTATTTACACTGTCAATTTGGGTCAAAGGTCTGTGGAAGACTTATCACCTCAACTACTAATTTAACAAGGATCCTCCCCCAATCTGCACAAGAATGTAAAGTCAAACATCACACCTGAGATAAAAAATAAATGAAATCTGTCTTCCTGCAGGTGAGCTGCAGCAACAGGATTAGAAGCTGCTGCCACTCCCAAACTGACTGACCGCTGAATACACAGACTAGGTTCTGGTGCTGATGTTTATATCCTAGCAGCACAGGCCAATATTTAAGTCTCAACGAGAACTACTTAGCCTGTGAGAGCTTTTTCAAGTCTGAGACAATAACTCTGATGATGTCATAGTGATGTCATCAGCTTGGACTTGGAAACAGAAAGCCTGAGTTAAAAACATAGGCTTTCACCATGCAGGTAAAGTCTAACAAAAAATATGGTGTTAGTGCTATTAATTGCACTATGGGAAATTGAATCTCCTTGGCTATAAGAAGTAAATCGATAGACACTAGATACAGTATCTCAGCTTCTGATGGCTTCATTGTGACCTTTTTTTGGTGCAGATGTACAGCCCATTTTGCATAAAAAAACCCCACCAGATCTAGGTTTAGTTTGGAAAGATACCTGCAGGAAGATTTTTTGAAGATTACAATGCCAAAAAAAATAAATAAATGGACAGTAATATAATTAAAGAAAAAAAGCATATGTTTAAGTAACAATTATTAACATTTTGTATTAAGTTATGGAATAAATCGTTAAGATAAGCTTTGTACAAATTTGAGACTCATGCCACTCGTGAAAGTAAATTTGATCGATCACAAGACTGGAAGAAGCAGTTGTTGTGTTTGCTCGCAGGGTGGAATTTAATGGTCTTATGATGACCTCCTGGCCGGGGCAACTGTGGGCTGCAAAGCTTTGAGTTTAGACAAACATTAGACTCTGGGGAGCATTACAGCTTTGAGGGGCGCTGACAAGCATGATTGGGTACATGTGTTTATTTAAAATTTCACATTTTGTTAATTCAGCTCTCGTATGTAACAGCCAAGAAATGTTAACCATTTGAAAAGCAACATTCTTGAGCTCAGCTTTGGCAGAGACCATCAAAATGGGGAAATTACTCTACCCAAAATACTGTTTAGTTGCACATGTGAGGTCGCACTTGCCAAAGGACTGTTTTCTTAACAATTTCTTCACTTAGCAACGTCCCAGGCTCTGCTGCCCCCTTTCCAAACACACATTCACACACACAGATGGAGAGAGAGAAGCTACTCAATCAGTCATCAATCATTTTGTTCAGCAGAAAACAATTATGAGCAAGCGCTGATGGTTCAAACATGAAACAAAAGTCAGAGGAACATATGGACTGCCCACTCGCTCTCTGCATGTCAGTCTCCAGTAAACCGTGTGATACAAAGAAAAACTGGATGATCCAGAAGAGTAAAGGATTAATAACAGAGATGCTTTAAAGTGGAGTCAACAAGTTGTAAAACTGAGCAACTCAGCGGGGACTACAAGCGGCAGTTGCGACGTTACGGTAGATGCATATGTATGTTTATTTGGCCTGTGTATGTTCTTTTTGTTTCTTTTCTGGAAATGATTGCCTATAACATTAAAAGTGTATGACGGCTGAAACATCATGAGTAACTGGGCGAGATGTACTTTGATCATATGGATTGTCAGTGATTGTGTTGCTTGGAGCACCGATTTAAGCCAAAGAGAAGCAGGGCATGGACTCACCTTTTCCTAGGTAATACTTCTACTCCTATGGAACTTGAACCATTGTCAAATTAATCCAACCATCTTTATCCCGTCTGATCAGTCAGGGGATTGGTCAGCTCGGAAAAGGCCGTAATAAACTGCCTGTAATAGCCCACTAGCCCCATAAACATCCTGACCTCTTTCTTAGTCTTGCGCACCTGCTCGCCCTACCCCAGATACCTTACCTCCCTCTGCCAAACCACACACAACCCCCACCTGCTGCATATGATTCCCCCACAGCTCGCTGTGGATGATGACATCATCCAAGTAGGCAGCAGCGCAGAGTGGTGCCACAGCACCCGGTCCATGAGCCGCTGGAAGGTGACTGGGGCTCCAAAATCAAAACACCCTGACGACCTCCTTGCCTTTCAAACTCTTCTCTCCTCTTTCTCTTCCTCTATTTCCTCTCACTTTGTCAACTACTTTATAAAGATAATAGATGACATATTCTCTTCATTCTCCAACTTACCGACTGACATCGACTGTTCACCATCCACATCACTTCCCTTCACTCTAACTTCTTTCTCCCCCCTCTCTCCGAATGAAGTTCTAACGATTGTTACCTCTTCCCGTCCTACCACCTGCCCTCTGGACCCTATCCTCTCTCACCTTCTCCAGTCTATCGTTCCTGACCTTCTTCCTTTTCTCACCCATCTCATCAACACTTCCTTAACAACTGGCTGCTTTCGAAACAATCTTAAAGAGGCAAGAGTGAACCCTCTCCTAAAGAAACCCACACTCAACGCTTTTGAAGTGAACAACTACAGACCTGTCTCTCTTCTTCCATTTCTTTCCAAAACACTTGAACGAGTAGTCTTTAATCAACTCACGTCTTACCTTCACCAGAATAACGTTCTTGATCCGCTCCAATCTGCCCTCCTCGCTGTCACTGAGGAACTTCCCGCTGCTAGATCAGCCTCCCTCTCCTCTGTTGTCATTCTTCTGGATCTCTCAGCTGCGTTTGACACAGTGAACCACCAGATCCTCCTTTCCACCCTCCAAGAACTGGGAGTCTCAGGCTCTGCTCTCTCCCAGCTCGAATCCTACCTTAAAGACCGCACTTACAGAGAGGGTCTCTGTCGGACCCTTGCCAACTCACCACTGGGGTTCCTCAGGGCTCAGTCCTAGGTCCCCTCCTCTTTTCTCTATACAGCAATTCACTTGGCTCTGTCATTCACTCTCACGGTTTCTCCTACCACAGCTACGCAGACGACACTCAACTGATTCTGTCTTTTCCCAAATCTGAAACCGAGGTGGAGGCACGGATCTCGGCTTGTCTGGCTGACATCTCTCAGTGGATGACCACTTGTAACTCAACCTTGACAAGACCAAACTGCTATTCCTTCTGGGCAAGGACTCTCCCATCCAAGACCTTACCGTCAACATCAGCACCTCAGTTGTTTCCCCGACTTGGACTGCAAGGAATCTGGGTGTGACACTGGGCGACCAACAGTCCTTTTCCACCAGCATCGCTGCAACAGCCCACTCCTGCAGATATACTCTCTACAACATCAGGGGGATACTCCCCTTCTGACTCAGAAGGAAACGCAGGTTCTGGTCCAGGCCCTTGTTATCTCACACCTTGACAACTGCAACTCCCTCCTGGCTGGAATCCCTACATGTGTCATCCGACCTCTACAGCTCATTCAGAATGCTGCTTCCCAACTGGTCTTCAACCTCCCCAAGTTCTCCCACACTACACACTCCACCGCTCCCTTCACTTTACAAGTTACCAGTGGCTGCCCGAATCTGCTTCAAGAGTCTGGTGCTGGCCTACCGTTCTTCTTTGTACTTTGCACTTAAATTGGTTGGCTTATTTGAAGCTAATGGTTGAATTTTTATTGTATTGTTTCTCTTCTCTTTCACTTTGGACAAAAGTGTCTGCTAAATGAACTATAATGTAATGTAAAGGACGGAAGGAGAGGAGTGTAGAAAACACAACACACTTAATTACACATAGCTTCAGCCTTTACAAGCAAACTCAAGGCAGAAAGTTTACTCGAGTGTTCGGCTCTGTCCAAAATTGTGCCGCTACTCCGCTATCCTCCCTCCAGGTCCCAGCCGGCTGCAAGAGATCCAGAACCTGGTTACCAGCATGCTTATATTGTGTCGCTGATTACCTGATTCTGTCCAGCTGTCTGATCCCAAGCTGAGCCACTCCTGTCTCTCCCCCAGCAGGTGGCGCCGTGATCACAGCCCACTGCCACATTGGTTTAAAAAAAAAAAAAGAAACATGGCAGATAGTTTTTTTCTATGGTCAGAATGATCATGTGTGAAGCCAGACCTTTCTCTAGCGCCATTTTCTATTAAATTTGTTATGTCACCATTCTAATTTCCTAATATATTTTATTTATAAAATAGTTCTTTATCTGTTTATGCTGCAACATTGATTTTCCACCCAGGGATCAATATAGTTTTATTTTATTTTACATATTTATTGATACTCATCTTAAATGCTCTTTTTAATGTATTGTATGATGACCCTGATGAAGGCAAAGCAAAAACCAATTGGTCTGACAATAAAATTGTTCATAATGCCAGTGACCTAACTCCAGCCGGGGACGATGCAGTTTTCTTTGCCAATAGATCATCTTGAAAACCTTAGCTCTAAGTAAATGTTTGACAGTTTATACTACTGTCATACATGTGGGAACTACACAGCTGAAAGAAAAACAAGATATCATTGATCTTGCCTGCTTTTCATTAAGCATCCATTCCAACAGCAGAAGCAAATGTTTCTGCTCAACCTTCTAAATTACGAGCATCAGTCAAAGTGTAATTTAGCCGTTTAATGTCGGGTAATGCTTTCCCTGTCCACACAGCACAAACTATGCTTAGTAATGGCATGTTTAGTGCACAGAATCCAGCCTCGGCTCAACTGCGGATACAATGCCCGACAATTAGCAGAGTTGATTGCAGTCACAGAGACTGCCAAGCAGCAATTTCCATTGTTAATAACCAAAATAAAACATTTATGCCTAATGCTTGCCCTCAGCCATTTGTGGTAATTTATCATAATTAGATAGAAAAATATCAGACTCTTGGACAAGAGGTACCCAGAACTGGAGTGACATATTCTTTCAACTAGGTGCCGTTTTATGACACCTTAGAAAAATAAATAACTGTGTACAATTCTAACACATTATACCATGTCTGAAAGCATACTGTGTGTGACCACATTTCATGAGAAAAAAAACAGTATGCAGCAATGGATATCAGTGGTGCAATGGCTCAGTCAGTTGAGCATATTCTGCCCTATCACACGTTCATGTTAAAATAATGAATGTATCATCCATTCTTGTTTTTAATTTATTCCCATAAAATGTACATATTTGTTGTGTCAAAATGAACTACACAACAAACATTTTGTAAAGCACATAAAGAAGAAGAAGGAGATGGTAGCGAACATTAAAATCCAAATAGTGGAGAAAGAATATGCATTATAAATAAAGTTTTGAATTCAGAAATGTTTGATCTATGCTGATCAACAGATGCAGCTGTCTGACTAGACAGGAAGTCTATTTTTTGTGATGTCACTGCACTCTGAGATCTATTGGTTCAAGGAAAGCACTCCTGTTTTACAATCAGTTACCAACCTAATGGATTTCAACAAAATTCCATTTATCTTTGGTCAAGCTATTTTTCTATACTTGTATGATTACACATATTTGAAGCTTAAGTACTTGCAAGATTCTCACTGTTTAGAGTTGTATCCTCATGATTGTTTGCACTTATTGTAAGTCGCTTTTGGACAAAAGCTAAATGAACTGTAATATAATGTAATGTAATCTTTGGATTAGTTTGGAACAGTTCTTGTTCTTATACTTTGGGTAAGCATGATCTTGATTATGTCCCCGTGCACCTTGAGAGAGTGGCTTGTCTAGACTCAGTTTTCAGTGATGCACCCAACTGTTTTTCCTCTGTCCAACAGTGAGGAAGAAGAAGCTGAGTGCTCGCTCCTCCAACGTCAATACTGAAGCCTATCTGCTGTCATGATAAAAGCGTGATTGAAAGAGAAGAGCTGGAGCCTAACTACCTCTTAAGAGTGTATTAGAGAGTGGGTTGCCCTCTCCTCTCTGTCTCCCTGCTACAGTCAGGGAGGCTGGCTTTTATCATGTCAACACACTGAGGGCTTTTAAGTAAGCGGTTAAAATAATAAATACGCCCAAAACACCAGCTGCAGGCTCCAGAATGGGGCAATATTGATTTCAAAACAAATAGTCAAATGTCAAAAGCATTATTGGTAATTGCTTCATCAGGTGGTGGCAGTGTTGGGCAGGCTGGATCTTCTGTAACAGTAGAGTAGTCAGTGCAGCGCTGCCAAACTCCTCAGGAGCCCTTCAAGTCATAGCAGTAGTACAGTTAGAAACCAAGGTCTTACACAATGCCAGCTGTCTTGTTGAGCACTTTAGGATAGCTCATGTAACTTGATACAGTTTGCTTCAAAATCTCACAAACTGCCAAACTACTTCCACAGTAGGGCCTTACAAACGCAGGAAAAATTTGAATCGTTCCTTTCACAAAGATGAAAGCAAAGTGTTTCCTGTTTCCAGTAACAGATGGGAAGGTTGGCATTTCTTAAAGAAATACTCAATCAAAACAAGATTTCATGTTAGAACAGCACAGTTTAGAAACAGCAGTGATGTGTTCACCTATCAACTCGATGTGAGTTGATATGTTTTTAAAACTTTCCCAGTCTGCATTTATGGAACTGCATTACTCACTAAAGCAAATGTTAGTGACTGTCAGAGACATCGGTGCTGCAAGGTTAAACATGCAGCTGACAGACAAATTACACAGCCTAATCTGTTTTCTCTTCCAGAAACTTTGTTCCCAAAGTAACAGACTCAGGATGTCAGGGGCTGCTCTGAGGCCCCCCACCTGTATACAAGGAGGGGATATCCTCCAGTTCAACCATTAGCTCCAACTGCCATAAACACATCAGCAGTTTGACAAATATGTGGAAGATATGTGAAACTATTAGCCACAAGAGTAATGATAATACAGACAGATGAGTTGTAGTCAAAAGTAAACATTGGTTGAATACAGGAGATCACAAAGTGAGGAATGTCATGGCAACATGAATTATCAATAGGCATATACTTTTGATAAGTCAAATGTATAATTGATTACATTAATTAATTTGAGAGTTCAATAATTGTTTTAAAATTGTGATAATATATAATGTTTTCTTGAGCTTTAAGTCTACACACTGGTGGTAATGTGATAAAGGGAATATTGAAGATCTGAATGTGATGAGGAGTGGACTTGTGATGAGCTCGACCTGAGCACAGGACATGATGGATGAAGGTGAAGGTGACAACTGACAGCAGCAGAGAGGAAAACAGATTTAAAGTTTGACAGCCCATAGCTAATTAGTAAGAAGTGGGAGTAGTAGAGAATTGTGAATGAGTGAAGCTTAAAGATAGTCTTTCTGATAAAATGTACACTGAGCTTCCTTATTAAAAAAGTTTTATGCAATTTGACTTTGAGTGTGGACATCTTTTTGACCAGATGAACACTTTTGCCTTACACATTACACTGTGGTCGGAAAACACTAGGGTTGAGTACCAAACGTTAAATCAATCTGTTCCAAATTGCGGAAAATGAGAGCGCAATTTGGTGAGAGTATGGGGCAGTGTCAGGGGCGACGCTGGCAGAGAAACACCCTATTTCCACCAGATGTGGCAACAGAGGGTGTCTCAACACTTTCTATTAATTTGCAGGTGAAACAGTCGTGCACTACATGGTGGGCGTGTTGTGGTGAGTTTGGACAAAGCTTGGAAAAGGGCGCTCTCACTATATACTTGAGCTCAGTTAATTTTTTTGAGAATTTGCATCATGAAAATTCATGCTGCATTAGCAACTAGCAGTTTGTGTTGGCACTGTGAAGCTAAAGGTTTCAGAATGCTTCAAACAAACTAGTTTAAATGTCATCCGAGGGGCTTTCTATCAATCTGACAAGAACTACATTGGAAGCATACTGACTCACTATCCGCCGTGTTCAGCGACCCACATGGACAGCTTACCCTGAAATCAGGGTCATACTCTGACCTTCCCCATTTTCTTTGGTGCTTGTATTATAGTGAGGGTATATATACATATGCTGAGAGAAAAGATCATACTTAATGTGTGCTTGTCTACATCAGTGGCAAGTTCTGACAAGAGCAACTGAAAGGATTTTGTCTTTTAAAAGAAGCTCAATGTTAGATTTGTTTATAATGTAGGTGGTAGTGCTGCACTGAGTGTGGTTGGACAAAGTATGGATAATTTTCTCTTGTCCAAGTACAGTGTGTCATTATTATTTAAGAAAAGGGAAAATGCAATATTGGAAAAATGAAGGGAAATGAGAAACAGAGAAATAATTAAACATTTTCTAGGATCAAGAAAAAAGTTTAAGTAAAGTCGATAAAAAAGAGCATCAGTACAATGAGAGACTTTTTACATATCATCCTAATTTGTGACACTCTTGAGTCTATGCAAAGCAAACTGCTTAACTGATAAATCCCTGCAAAACTTGTTTTAAGTAATCGGATTGTTGCCCTGCTAGTATTGTGACAGTTATTCTTATTCTCTTTCAAATTTAACTGGTATTCTCTCAAACCCTCCCCTCTAAATTTCACATTTCCTGACCCAACAGAAAAAAATGGTGGCGAAGTAAATGAGAGAACCAAAGCCTCCCAGCCCCATGCTCTGGCACTTTTAATGTTGTGTTGCATTTTCTGTTCTGTTGTTGAGGCACTGGGGACATTCCTGGCGTTGAGCTCTTTGGTCTCAATTGCAAGCAGCTGCCCACTCCTATTTCCAGAGAGCAGACTCTATCTCCCACGGGATCTGCTGCATATTTATTTCTATGAAATCATTCCAACAGAGTAGCTTTTAAAAGATGTCATTTGACATTTTTTTCTTTGCTCTCCAGGAGGAGATAGCACTCGCCTACCCACATCACCAAGTGGGAGGGAAAGTAAATGTGCGCCCCCTGCTGTTTGCATTCAAAACTGTACATTAAAGCGAATTAAGTGGATTTAACATTTCAAATAACTCAACTTGAAGTGTTATTATGCCTCTGATGCCTATTAAACTGCTTGCAAATTCTAGCGACTAAATACTAACATTAGCATGCTAAAATGCTCAAAATGACAATGTTAACATTCTGATGTTTGGTAGGTATATTGTTTACGATGTCCAACATATTAGTTTGACAGGTTGGTGAGTAAACACAAAGAACAGCTGAGGCTGATGGGAGTGTCATTAGTGCTGCAGGTATTTGGTCATAAATCTAAGTATTGGACAAGTTCAAATGTTGACCTGATGATGGTGCCTAATGAAAAGTCTGAGGATCACCAAAGTTAGCTATTCATTCTTTAGGGACCATGCAGATCCATCCAATCGTTGTGGAGATTGTAGTCTTGACTAAAGTGGTTGACTGACATTGCCAGCCATGAAAGTACAAGGTTAGCATGGCAAAACAATTTTTTGTCCGGGCTTAATGTTCATTGGTCAGTTTATTTAAATTAGTCTATTTATGGGTGGTGGTGGTACTATAGTGGTCTAGTGGTTAGGCTTTCAAATAGAACGTGAGTTCAATATCAGGCTGCCACCATTGAGCTCCTGAGCAAGGCACTTAACCCCAAATTGCTCCAGAGGACTGTCCCTGTAGTTAGTCACTGTAAATCGCTCTGGATAAGAGCGTCTGCTAAATGACCTGTAATATCCGGCCTGTGTATCCAACACTTTTGTCTAAGTGAAGAGATTACCAAAAACATCCATTTGCGTTGCTCTCGCCATTCCCGAAGCAACATAGCTATGTCTGAAAAACACATTTAGCCAAATTCAGGTGAAACTGTGAGTGTTTGCAAATTCCTGCACATAACACTTTGGAGTTATGCTGCAGGTTTGGTTTAAGAATTTTCTTTTTCTGCTTTTTTTTTTATGTTTCATCATTATCAGCATCATTCATGCTATCCAGAGGATTAACTCTTTGCATTTTGATACATGAGGTCAGCTGAGAATTTTAAATCATTTTAAACCAAAAGGAGTCCCATTAAATGAAATCATAGCAGCAGCAGAAGTCATGTAAGCAGATACAAAAACAAAGTGAAAACGGGAAAACATTTACTAGGAATGGATGATGGTCAACATTTACTGTACCACAAACCATTCAACAGTTAAAGCTAGGGCAGGCAAATGTGGAGCAAACGGCTACAGTAAACAAAATTTTAAAAGTATCGAACCGAAAAAATCCCAGGCCCTCCTGTCTGGTAGAATTACCAGACTAGAGTTTCCAACTGGGGAAAGGATGAGAAGATAATAAATTTAAAAAAAATTATATAAATATATAAAAGGATATTGCCAAGTAGGTTGTCCATATACAAGGAATTTGTCCGAGTCAGTTGGGGGTCATGGGCCTTGTTTATGACACTCACTGCAGTCTGCATGGGTTTTGGATGGAGCACAGCCTCCTGCCAGAGGGGAGTGACTCCAGGTTGGGGGGGCTGCAGCCTGCCCTTGTCCTTGGCTGTAACTGCAGTAGATGGTGATGGAGGAGGTGAGGATGGACTCAATGATGGCAGTGTAGAAGTTCACCATCATTGTCTTTGGCAGGTTGTCTTTACCTGCAGCAGAAAGAACATCCCCTGCTGTGCTTTTGTTGACATAAATAGTCAGTGAAACGGCACTTATTAACATGCATTCATACTGACAGCATGAAGACAATCATGACAAATGCCAACAGAATGGCTAAAAAAAAATATTTCACAATTTGCTGTGTTCGAGGACACAGCGTGGGCAACTTCTTGGAGTCCTCCTTAGAAGTTTGCCAAAGTCGCCAAAATAAAAAACAAGTGGTACGACATAAAAGTGGAGGCCAAATGGCGCATAGCCATGCACAGGCAGAGTGTTTGTGCCACAGGCCGGGAAAGGGTACACCAGAGCTCACTCCCCTTGATGAGAAACTGTCATTACACCGTAACTCCACAGTAATGTATGCCGTACGTTGCAGGCTTTAATCTAATGGGTTACCCAACAATGTATGAAATGACAACAGTGACAGTATTAAAGGAGATTTATGATGAATCTGGAGCTCTACCGACCTTAGTCCCACCTAGTGGAAATCATGCCTCACCAATGCTGGAATGTCCACTCTTCGTGTATGAGCAGTGTAAGTTTCAAGTTTCCACATTACACTTGTTTAAAATTGCATATTAAATCATGATTGGCTCCAAACTACTTGTGTTTAGGGGTTAAAGTGTGCCTTCGATTAATGAGTAAATATATGTGATTGCCAGTTTCATATAAAAAATGTCAAGCGAGTTGATTTTTCCTGTGCTGCAGCCAGCCTGGCGTTCCTTCCAGCTGATGCCATCGAGATGCTCACTAAACAAATAGAGTAAGAGACATAGAGCAATGTCATCCAACAGTAATTTTCCCCCACTACACCTTAAACCTGAATTTACTGGGAATCTCCATTGGAAGCAAAATTTGAACGGCGAAATGTCTTGTCATCCAATTCAGTCTGACTCTGTGCCTGTTTCAGCAATCTGTCAGCAGCAGCTCCTGGGGAGTTGAGTGGACGGCAGATGGCCAACCTGCTTTCACTCAATGTGAAGAAAGATCACTCTTTTTATGTATTGATCAAGCGACAACCTCCACTGTTGAAAAATTAAGCCAATGCGGAAGTGCCAAAAACTGCAGTTGCTGCTCTGCTGCATCAGCTGGGCCCGCCGCAGCCCCACCGATGATCCACTTCATTATTCAGTTTTATATTAGCCGGGAGTTAGGCAGAGTCGGCACTGTCAGGATGGCGACGGCCGGAGCCGCCCACTTTGAGCTTCACAACGGCTTTTCATAAACCAATGTGTGACGTCAGGAAGACTATCTCCATGTTTTATACAATCTATGGTATTGATTCATTGATTTTATTTCCCCGCCCATCGTGGATGGGAACAAACAGGAGATTCGTCTTATGTTAAAGTCTGGTGTGTTTTTGACTTCTTCCTCCTTTGTCCCTTAAATGTAAACAGATGTCTTTGGGCCCATGCTGCCAAAAGAACATTTCTCACTTGAATACTGTATGTTTGAAACAGGCCAAGGGGCCAAAGGGGTCAGGGGCTCCAAACCTACAGCTTCTGCTTGAAGAGACTGTTATTAGCATTACTTGTTAGAAAGCCACTGTGCTTAGTCAAAAGTAGGGAGGTTCCAGTCCCAGATTTAATTTTGTTTTTGCTCATGATTAGTTATTGTTGAATATGGTGGTACTGAATCAGAAGCAATATTTAATTTCATTAAATTCTTTTACCATCATAATACATCTGCATAGTGCAGAAAAGCTGCATTATGGATGGGTTTCAAACATTTTATGCTGGAGTATTTTGTGTCTGTGTAAAGGAATGTTAGTGTGGATCAGCTGAGCAGGAAAGCAGGAAGGATTTATGCAGCTTCTCTTCATGAACAAACTACTGTTGTTCAGGTGCAGTTTCTAACCAACTTAGTTATTTAAAGTTACGCTGTGTCTATCAATGCAGTGTAAACAATTTCCAAATGATGTAATGACTGTTAGGCATTATTTAGGTAAATCTGATCTGAACAGTAAACTGTTTGATTCCAGCTGAACAGGAAGGATTTCCTCTCTTTCACATTCAGACTTGCATTCTGGCACATGTTACCATGGGAAGGCCCCTATTTGCTGTCTAAATTTTGGGTAGAAAAAGGAGGGAAGCAGTAGGGGGAAACTGAAGATCTCATTCTCAATTTAGCATCAATCTCGTGTTTAAATGGAGCAAGTGGAAGAGATACTTAGTGAGAGAAATCTCCCCTTTGGACAGTCCTCAACAATAACAAATAAAGCAGAGCACGGCTGGCAGCTTGGAAGTAGACGAGAAGAAAGTCAGGGATTACACACACACCTACAGCCCCTGTACACATACCTACAGCACCTACACACACACCTACACACACACCTACAATCCCTAAACCAACACCTACAATTCCTACACACACACTTATAACCCCTACACACACACCTCCAGCCCCTACACACACACCTACAACCCCTACAAACACACCTACAGCCCCTACACACACACACCTACAGCCCCTACACATGCCTACAATCCGTACACACACACCTATAATTCCTACACACACACCTTAAGCCCTTAAACACACACACAGCCTCTCACGACACTCTCAAACCAAAAAGACGCCGTCATATTGACAACTCTCTGTTACATACCAGCTGAAACAACACCACTTCAATCAATTACAGCTGATTGTTCTAATTGTTATGAAATCACACATGACAATTATAACAAATATACATATGATGGAGCAAATACAAATTGAACAGTCTGTTATTCAAAACAACTCATACAAATGATACTAAAGTATACAGTACATCAACGTCTGTCTTCGGGGGCTTCTGACCCTCTCTTTTGTGAAATGTGTAAAAAGTCCATCAGAAAAGGTCATATGTGTAATAGTGTGCTGGTGTGGTGCAAAAAAAGGGGGGGAGGGTTTTAGAGTTCGTTTTGGGCCTCGACCAGCAGGACTAGCTTTGTGATGGGTCAACGTAGTGTGCTGGTTTTTGTCTGAACTTGAACTTGTCGTACGAAGCCTCTTGAATCTGGAAACACTTGAGTGATTTGTCCCATAACCCATGAATTTCTCGGAGCGTTGTCATCAATGATGAGGACAATGTCTCCTGTTCCAAGGTTCCTTCTTTTCCTGTTCCACCTTTGTCTTAGTTGGAGTAGTAGGTCGCTTCCAAGGTCGGCCATGTATTGCACTTGACGCCATCTTCTTTTTCCATAGCCGTCACTCGGATTGAACACACCGGGTGGTAAAAATGGCTTCGATTTAAGCAGCAAAAAATGGTTAGGTGTCAGTGGCTCCAAATCTCCAGCGTCATTGGAAACTGTGGTAATGGGCCTGTCATTTATGATAGCCTCCACTTCACAGAAAAGTGTGGTAAGCCCTTCCTCGTCAAGCTTTTGTTCCTGTGTGAGGGCACTGAGAATGCGTCTGACAGTTCTTATTTGTCTTTCCCAGATTCCTCCGTGGTGGATTCCTGATGTTGGGTTGAATACCCATTTAATTTCCTTGTTCAGAAGTTTGTTCTGAATTTGTGTGTGGTTTAACTCTTCTATTGCCTCTTTCAATTCACGCTCAGCTCTAACAAGATTGGTTCCGTTGTCTGATCTCATGACCTTAACTGTGCCTCTTCTTGCAATGAATCTCCTGATGGCATTAATGCAAGAATCAGTGTTGAGACTCTGTGCAAGTTTGAGATGAACTGCTCTAATGTTTAGACAGGTGAAAATCACGCCATACCATTTAACTGTGGCCCTTCTCTGTTTCAACTCAAATGGGCCAAATAAGTCCACACCTACATTTGTGAAGGGTGAATCATCAGGGGTAACTCTTTCTTCCGGTAAGTCTGCCGTGAATTGTTCACTTTTTACTCCACTGAGTTTCCTGCAGGTCACACATTTCGAGAGGATTTTTCAGGTGGCAGAATTTCCTCCAGGAATCCAATATTTTTTGCCTCAAACGTGAAAGAGTGTGACTCCTTCCACTGTGCCCTACGTTTTCATGAATATATCTGATGTGGATTTGAGTCACGTGATGGTTTGTAGGTAAGATAATTGGGTTTTTGGCTTCAGCTGGCAATGCAGATTTCGATAATCTACCGCCAACTTTTATCAAGTTGTTATGAAGCATCGAGGAGAGTTTGTGAAGATGACTGCTCCTTTTCACTGAAAGTCCTCTTTTTAACGCAGTGATCTCATCCGTAAACGAAACAGACTGACAAAACTGAAAGATGGCGGCTTTCGCTTCTTGCAGGTTTTCAACAGACAGAAGTCCTTTTTCACATTTTGCTCTTTGTTCGTTCAAACTAGTTTTTGTGCAAGCCTTCAGAGCAGCTTTTATGCATAGAATCCAAGCCACAGCGCTCTTCAGGCGATGGCATTGGGAAAAGTATGTGAGCAACTTGTTCACTGTACCAATGCCGTCTTCTATTGGCGTGACGATTACTGCAAGCACTTTCACTTCAGGGTCGCTGCTTGTTAGGGTCAAATCCGGAGCTTTGGGCCATTGATGCTCCGGGAGACGAAGGAACTCTGGCCCCAATAGCCAAGTTTCCTCTCTCAGAAAGCGACTTGCAGAGATTCCTCTTGACACACAATCTGCTGCATTCATGCGACCATTAACCTACCTCCACTGGGAAATTTCTGAAGCAGATTGAATGACTGCGATCCTGTTAGCGACAAAGGTTTGGAACCTCGTCGTTTCATTTTTTATGTACTTCAGTACAGATGTGCTGTCAGTCCAAAATACAGAAGGTTCAAGTTGCATCTCTATTTCTTCTTGCATGATTTGGTCTATCCGTACAGCTACGGTGGCAGCCATAAGTTCCAGTCTTGGAACGGTAATGGGTTTTAGTGGAACTACTCTGGCCTTACCCATGATATAAGAACAATGAGCTGTGCTAGTTTTGTTCACTAATCGAAGGTAGGACACCGTTCCATAACCACTCTTACTTGCATCCCCAAAGTGGTGTAGTTGTGCTGAGACTGGATCTCCAAAGTTGTGGGGTGTGATGCATCGATTGATCTTAAAGTCTCTCAGCATATTCAAGTCGTGTAACCAACTGGACCATTGTTCCTTCAGTCCTTCAGGGATCTTTTCCCATCCAAGTCTCATTCCTGTTAGCTGTTTCAAGATTTGCTTTGCAGGTAGGATTGCAGGCGCCAACATACCCAACGGGTCGTAAATAGAGCTCACCATTGACAGAATACCTCTCCTGGTAAGTGGTTTATCTGTGGATGAAATTTTAATTGGAATGAATCCGTTTCAGTGCACCACTGTATACCTAGGGCTCTTTCAACGGGCAGGGTATCTTGATCCAAATCCAATATCTGCCATGTATCAGGTCCCGCCCCGTTCGCTAGATGTTTTATGTTATGTCTGTGTTTCCTGTTTTATTGTGTCAACTACATGTTCCCTCTCGTGTCTGTTGTTTCTACTTCCGGTCCCCAGCTGTCTCTACTCTGTTCGTTAGTGTCTCCACTGTGCCTCGTTGTCCCCTCCCACTTCCTGGTGTATATAGTCTGTGTGTTGTTTGTCCCTTGTTGCGAGTTCGTCTTCGTTCATTCATGTCGAGAGTCCAGCGTTGTTCCCGTTTTCCCGTTTCTGAGTTCCTGCTTCCGCGGTTTCCTCGATCCTGTTTCCATGACCCGACTCTGCCTTTGGACTCTCCCTACATGTTCTGTATGTCTCGCTGCAGCTGTCAGCTATGTGCATAGGAGTTCCATCCCTGACGGACGGTCAGACGTTGTTCCAGAATACCATCAGTCGTCAAGTGGATCATCTGACTAGACAGTGTGTACACAACTGCGTACACACCTCGAAACAGCACTTCCATCGATTTCTACACCACGGGAGCCTAGCACTAAGGGGCTATTTGCAGCAGCCGCCCCAGTGGTCGGCCCGAGAACGGGGATTTGGAGAATTGCAGAGCATTCTTAACGCAGTGTGACCTGCATTTTGAGCTTCAGGCCACCTGTTTCCCTACAGAGCGGTCCAAGGTAGCGTACGTAATCTCGTACTTGTCCGGACGGGCTGAAGCATGGGCAACGGCGGAATGGGCCAGAGAGGCACATTTGCTAATCGTTGAGGACCTTCACCGAGACATTAACGAGGATTTTCGATCAGACGGCTCTGTGTTGAGAGGCGGCCCACGCACTCACTAGTCTTTAACAGGGTAACCGACAGACCTCTGATTACGCTGTGGAGTTTCGGACATTGGCAGCCGACAGCGGTTGGAATGACAGGCGTTATTCGACGCTTTCAGGGGATTATCGGGCCACATCAAGGACCAATTAGCACCATTGGAACTGCCGTCTGATTTGGATTCCCTCATCGCCATGTCCATCGACAACCGCCTCCGTGAGAGAGAACGGGAACAGAGACTGTCAGCAACCGCAACCCGTGGAGATGACAGACAGCCCGTTCTCAATCAAGGTTCAGTCCAGGGTTCAGTGAGACCCCGGAGATAGAGCTCCTTCTATGCGGCGGCTGTGACCAAACCAGAGGAACCAATGCAGGTGGGACGTACCATGCTATCTCCGACAGAGAGGCAACGCCGGATGAGGGAAGGCCGCTGCATCTATTGCTCCGAGTTAGGATACTTCGTGGCTAGATGTCCACTAAAAGACCAGGCTCACCAGTAAAGAGGGCACTGGTGAGCCAAACTCTCTCCAAGAGAAGACCCTCTAGCATCTTGACACCAGCCAGACTCATCTCGCCAGGAAGATCCCTTCGTCATCCTGCTCTGATTGACTACGGAGCAGAGCTTCATGGATGAGGGATTGGCAGGGAGCATGGGTTTGGATTTACACCCGCTACCCGAGGTATTGGAGGCCATGGCCCTTGATGATCGATTACTTTGTCAGGTCTCCCACATCACTCACCCTGTACAGCTAGTCATGGCAGACGGACATTCGGAGAGAATAAGCTTCCACGTGTTTAACTCTCCTTCACACCTGCTAATTCTGGGATTCCCATGGCTTGTCCAGCACAACCCCAACATTGACTGGACCAGCGGACAAATACTGGGTTGCCACCAGACGTGTTCCACCACGTGTTTTCCGGCCAGCCAGAGGTGTGATCTGGGGATCACTTCATTCGAAAGGGAGATTCCGGAGAGGGACTTTCTGGAGATGGACAAGGTACCGGCTTAAGGATGTCTTTAATAAGACTCAGGCCACAGCCTTACCGCATCATCAGAAGTATGATTGTCCGGTTGATCTCCTTCCAGGGGCTACTCCCCCTTAGGGGCATTTGTATTCCCTGTCCACTCCTGAAAGGGAGACCATGAGATAGTACATAGAGGGAGCCTTGGAGGCCGGGATAATTCGTCCTTCTTCTTCACCCGCTGGAGCGGGGTTCTTCTTTGTGGAGAAGAAGGACAAGACCCTCCGACCCTGCATCGATTATCGTGGTCTGAATAAGATCACGATAAAAAAAACAGTACCCCCTCCCACTCATATCTGCGGCATTTGAACTATTAAAGGGAGCCAAGATATTCACCAAACTGGACTTGCGCAATGCGTATCATTTGGTGAGGATAAGGGAGGGGGACGAATGGAAGACAGCATTCAATACTCCCAGTGGTCACCATGAGTATCTGGTCATACCTTTTGGGTTGACCAACGCCCCGGCTGTTGGTCAACGACGGTCAATGACGTTCTCCGGGAAATGCTTAATCGTTTTGTGTTTGTGTACTTGTACGACATCCTCATCTTCTCATCCGATGAGGAGACCCATATTCAACACATCAGCCAAGTACTAAGGAAGCTGCTTAACAACCTACTATTTGTGAAAGCAGAGAAATGTGAATTTCACGTAAAGACCGTCTCTTTCTTGGGCTTCATCATCTCGGAGGACAATATCCAGATGGATAAGGAGAAGGTCAGTGCGGTCACCCAGTGGCCTACCCCCACTAATCGGAAATTGGTCCAGAGGTTTCTGGGGTTTTCAAACTTCTACCATAGATTCATCAGGAACTATAGCACGGTTGCCGCACCCTTACATGCCCTAACGTGCCCTGCTGTCCGTTTCTGGAACGAGGAACGAGGGAGCGGAGAGAGCATTTCAATAGCTGAAGAGAAGCTTCGCCTCCGCTACCATCCTAATCCTATCAGACCCACAGCAACAGTTCCTGGTAGAGGTCGACGCATCGGACATAGGACTAGGGGCGGTTCTGTCGCAACGTTCCACGGTGGACAACAAACTGCACCCATGTGCATTCCTCTCCAAGAAGCTGTCACCAGCGGAGATGAACTATGATGTCGGGAACAGAGAACTGCTCGCCATCAAGGTGGCTCTGGAGGAGTGGCGTCACTGGCTAGAAGCAGCCGAACAGCCATTCCTGGTTCTAACCGATCACAAAAACTTACAATACATCCAGTCGGCGAGAAGACTGAATTCCTCACACAGGTTTTCAGAATAAATGGTGGTATCCGATCGAGGCCCCCAGTTTGTGTCTCGTTTCTGGAAGGAGTTCTGTGGGCTGTTGGGGGCCAAGGTCAGCCTGACTTCAGGATACCATCCCCAGTCAAATGGTCAGTCGGAGAGGATGAACCAGGAGCTGGAGATATGCTTAAGATGTCTCATTTCCCAGAACCCTACTACCTGGAATAAACATCTAATATAGGTAGAGTAGCGCCTACATATGTGCCGGGACAGAGGGTGTGGTTATCCACAAAGTACCTTCCACTGCGGGTGGAGTCGTGCAAGTTGGCTCCACGTTTTGTAGGTCCTTTCCCGGTGGTCAGAGTCATAAACCCCGTGGCATTAAGACTACAGTTGCCCCGTTCCATGAAGGTGCACCCCACCTTCCACGTCTCCCGGGTGAAACCGGTGCAACAGAGCCAGTTAGTTCCCACAACCAAGCCCCCACCTCCCTCCTGGTTCTTCGGGGGGGGGGATATACACAGTCAAGCGTCTGCTGGGGGTCAGAAGGAGGGGTAGAGAATATCAGTATCTGGTGGATTGGGAAGCGTATGGTCCAGAGGAGAGACAGTGGGTGGACCATACCTTAATCAGAGATCATCCTGAGCTGCCTGGGACGTCAGGTGCCGTCCCTAGAGGGGGGGTACTATCAGGTCCCGCCCCGTTCGCTAGATGTTTTATGTTATGTCTGTGTTTCCTGTTTTATTGTGTCAACTACATGTGCCCTCTTGTGTCTGTTGTTTCTACTTCATTAGTGTCTCCACTCTGTTCGTTAGTGTCTCCACCTGTGCCTCGTTGTCCCCTCCCACTTCCTGGTGTATATAGTCTGTGTGTTGTTTGTCCCTTGTTGCCAGTTCGTCTTCGTTCATTTATGTCGAGAGTTCCAGCGTTGTTCCCGTTTCCGAGTTCCTGCTTCCCGCTTCCCCGGTTTCCTCGATCCTGTTTCCGTGACCTGACTCCGTCTTCGCCTGATCCCTGCCTGTTGTTCCGCTACGCTGAGGACCTACCCGTGGATCGACCCCGTTTCTGTGACCCGACTCTGCCTTTGGACTCTCCCTACATGTTCTGTATGTCTCGCTGTTTACCCGTGTATCGACTTTGCCACCAAGATTCAGTAAAGTCTTTCTTCCTCATCATCGTTCTGTCTCTGAGTCGTGCTATTGAGTCTCTCTCCCTGTGTGTACTGGTTGTACCGTTACACCATGAATGCAATGCTCTTCTGTCGGAATCTTGTAAGGATGCCAACAAGACTGTTGGTTAAGTCTGGGCCTTGGAGGAGGCGTGTGTTCAGAGATGTACCTTGGTAGTTTGCGCCACAATCGAAGACCCTCAGTTTGAGCTTTTTTGGATGGTATACACTCATTTTGCTTTGCTTTGCCTTGTCCTTTTGTTCAGGTGTCATCTTAACGGCAAAACCCTTATCCAAAACAGCCGCCATGAACTCTTTGTAGTCCTTGTAGAATGTGTTGTTCCTTTTTAAATGTTCGCTTTAGTTTTAATGGGCTGTATTGCTCCAAAAAAATAAAGCCTGTCCTTACTGTTCTCAGTCTCAAATGCTCTTACGAAGGATTGATATTCCAAAGGGTTTCCATTGAAAACAGGAATGCTGAGTGGTGGTAAAGATGAAAGCTTCTGTTGCTTAACCAGTGTTTCAGTGATTACATTCTGTTTTTTCTATTTTTATTAAGTTGCTTATGTTGTCCTCACCAATGCTAGAAGATGCGCTGGAAGAAGTAGAATTTTTTTTGAAGTGGTGGTATGAATCGCATTTCAATATCCTGGGTAGCTTTTCTAGTTATATTGGTTACATTGATGTTTGGTATTTGTTTATGCATGTTCATATTTTGATGAGCGTTTTCAGGTTCCGGCACTGTGTTCACGAGCAGTGCCTTTTCCCGAGTATACACCTCTGTCATGTCGTAAAATGGTTCTTCCACTATTCCTTTTTCCAGATATTCATTCTCCTGCATGGGGCATGATAGCGTCTGAATCCTCAAGTCCTTTAATGATGCTCAAATTTGCAGTGTTTGCTGCTATTTTAGTTTCTAGCTCTAGCTGTTCCCTTTTGGCCTTCAGAATAGCTTCCTCCTTTTCTAGAGCTTGTTTCTGTGTCAGTCTAGCGGCTCGTGCCAACAATTCAGCCTTTTGACTTTCCAACTTCAGCTTCGTAGAGGCAATAGAGGATTGAGCGGATCTCCTTGAACCTTGACAATAAACACTCCTTACATTAGATATACTGTCCTGAGCTTTGACACTCTGGTATTCCTTTACATTTTTCTGTAACAGATTGGACACCGGAGCGTCCGCGATCCAATTTGATGCTTCTTCCATAAACTCTTCTAAAGCCGCCGCTTTGGGGTTGTACCACTCTGCTTGGTCCATTTCCACCACTTTCTCCTCCTCAGTGGATAATAAAGCTCGAACAGAATCATTTAACTCTTCCATTTCATTGCGGAGCTTTGAAAACTCTGTTCTCAATTTTGATTTACCCACTTCAACATTGCATACATTTTCCATTAATTGTATGATCTCATTTCTCTTTCTTGTTAATGCACCCAACTTTGCACTCCTTGATGCTTTCAGTCGCTTAAGTCTTTGCGTGAACACAGAATCAATGTCACTTTCCAAGTCTGTCATCTTTTACTCAAGACAACAGAAATAAACAACAAAGCTCTCCCTTTGAATTTCACTGAATTGTTTGTGGGACATTGCATTGATTTCTGTTGTGTTGTTGGATAGTTTTCTGTGAGTTTTGAAATTTGCGACGGCGTTACGTCTTTGCGGAGCGTAGCAGTAGGAGCCAAAATGCTAAGTTTACCATTAATTTGATTTGGTGAAATATGTGTAAAAACGATAAATGTTGGAAATGGAAATAGTTAAGATTTTATGTGAATTGGTTATTGCCGGCACGTGCAGTGCGGACGCCACTTCCCTTCTGAAAAATCAGCTGTAATTGATTGAAGTGGTGATGTTTCAGCTGGTATATAACAGAGAGTTGTCAGTATGACGGCGTCTTTTTGGTTTGAGAGCAAACGTTTTTTTGACCGCTACGCTCCGTTACACTACACCTGCTTCATCTGATAAGAGACTCATTGATTGTATAAAAAAGGAAGAAAACGTTTAAAGATGGAATCTGAATGAGAAAATAAAATAAAAGTGACAAAACAAAGAGACCAGTGAACTGTGTGATGTTTGAGCGCGTCAACCCAGGCTCATTCCAAAGGACAGGAAGGAGCAAATACGATGCGTGAAAATTGTTCCTATAGCCCCTATACACACGCACACACACCTACAATCCCTACACACAACTCAAGCCCCTACACACACACTTCAAGCCCCTACACACACACACACCTCCAGCGCCTACAGACAACTCAAGCCCCTACACACACACACTTACAGCCCATACACACACACCTACAGCCCCTACACACACAAACCTACAGCCCCTCCACACACACCTCCAGCCCCTATACACACACACCTCCTTCCCATACACACACACCTACAGCCCCTACACACACACACCTCCAGCCCCTACACACACACAGCTACAGCCCTTACACACACACATCTACAGTCCCTACACACACACCTCCAGCCCCTACACACACACACCTACAGCCCTCTTAGTAGGCCAGTGAAGGACAGAACTGAAACATTTATATTTTTCACATTTTTTTGTCAATATGCGCAGCAAACAAAGGGGTTGTTAAAAGGCTGTGAAGTAATAATAATAATAATACAGTCAGCTTGATTGCAGGTTTCAGCCCGCAGGATGCAGCCTTGGCTTCTGGTTTGGAAACGACCATACAGTCACTGTGAGGATGATATTATTGGCCCGTGTTGCTCTGAAGCTTGTCACTGATGTTGTCAGAGCTGGATTGAAACATATTGACACATGATGTCACTCGCTGCACAGGACACTTCCGGTTCAACTGCAGGATGTACGCTGGAGAGACGGCGTGGAGTCCTCGGGGCTCGCCAGATACATTCATGTACCAGTCAGACAGTAGACTCAGTGCCTGTTAGCCTGTTAGACTGTGGATATAATTCCTGTTACATTTTGATTCTGCCGTGATTCTTGCTGTAGTTTGGGGTCTCTGTCAATTTATTATTTCTGCTACTGTCAGGATGAAACCGACTGGTAGATTTTTGTTCATTTACTGTAAACATGATATGTAGCATCAAAATTATTACATTAAGACAAGTAAAACACTACTTGATTTCTTAGCCCACAGCTTCATAGGAGCAACAATCTGTCTCTTATGCTTCTAGATTTGCCATCGCCAATAATTCAGAGATCATAGCAGCAAAATTACCCTTTAATGGACTGAGTGAGCCAGCTACATAGCTTTTCTTTTCTGGGTTGGGTCTGGCTTTAGCAGTGTGTGTGTGTGTGTGTGTGTGTGTGTGTGTGTGTGTGTGTGTGTGCGTGATGGAGCACTTAGAGGAGTTATTGGTTATTGAAGCCTCTCCATGTCGGCCTCAGGAACAAACACAGTGAAAACACAGCTGTGGATGTCCAGTCCTCTGACAGGCCAGACCTCTACCGTGGAGGCAGAGCATCCGTCTGCCTGAGGGGTCCAAACCCCAAGCTGCATTCCCGCCTCATGCCGTTCGCTTTATTTACTCTCTGGTCACATGTTCCCCGCTCGGTCGCAGAGGCTCTGGCAGAAGCAGTTAGCATCGCCAAGCCTCCCCTCTGTCTTTCTGCAGATGTTACAGAGGTTTATTTGTATTTAGAGGGCCTTTGTTTTCTTCAGTTGCATCAGTAAGCTGTTCCTCAATCGGTGGGGTCACATCTCTTTGTGTCAGACTGTTTCTAGCAGTTGGACAGCTGAATCTTCTGGGGCCAGAGTGCTCATGTGCTCCAGCCAAACCCCCAGAGGGGTCTTACTGCCTGTGAAGCTCTGATTCAAGATCTGATGGTGAACTTGGAGTAAGACATAAAACGTCTCTCCACCTGGGGAATATTTTTTTGTTTTTCACGTCTGCAGAGACAAACTGCAGAGAAAAACTGCTTTTTTCCCTGCCACAGAAGTGATTCTTGGGATCACTTTTGTGATTTGTTGTAAATTATACTAATTTTCCCTGAGATCTAGCAGAAACCTTATGGAAACTGCCACCTTTTGGTGAACAGTACTGCTTCAATTACTATTTAAAAGGAATATACCTGTAGAGGCCACTTAGATTATTATGCTCTACTTAAGTACTCCCTGACCAAGAAGATGTATAAGACATAGGACACAGATAAATCCAATACTGAGAAACCCTTGATAGATTGTGTGGCCCTTGAGCGTGTTTTAAGGTTATGATGACCGCTCCATTCAGAAAGTGGACAAATTGTTTTAGAAATTTGACTATAGCAGAAAGAGGAAGCCCCGGGATATAATAAAGCGATGTAATGCCTGTCATTACGAGTGGATGTGCTTCTACTACTGGAAAATACAGCCATTCTCCTGGACTTCTAGGCAGTAACGGACTGGCTAGCAGGAGAAGTAGCACTAGCACAGTACAGTAACAATGCATGACTTTGAAACTTTGGGAGAAGGACGTGTTTGCTGAGGATTCACCGGTCCAGGACATGTCAGCTTTGCATGGGAAGGTGTCTAGCATCCTTCAAGATAAGTGGACTTCCTTAAGTTGCCCTATTTAGCTAACTTAGCTAACCTCACTAAACCGAATGCCGTGGGTTTGTTCGGAGGGTTTGTGAGCCCTGCGGCTTTACTATGAGGGTGGGTCGCTATCTTCACACTGTTGTCTGGCTAGAATGAGAATGTTTTGATTGTCATTTCGACACATGTCAAATACAGAAATGTGACATGTGGGTGTGGAGGCTTTGGAGGATTTGTATGACACTTCTGACAGCTGGGCAACAGAAAGAAATGTCATGAGTTATTGTGCTCATGCTTAATGCTAATGTTGAACAATATACTAAATGATGAAGATGAAACATCGTGATTACCTTTTCAATGAGTAAAGAGTAATTCATTCCATTTTCCTAATAGAAAACACTGGTTGTGCAGTAGAGCAAGGGGCAACATGTCTCTGCCCTTTGTATACAAGCAACGTCTGTCACAATTCACAATTCTGGTGGAGAGCAAAGAATATGAATATGAAAAATTGGGTGCAGCAATGCCAGAGAGCACATAGTCCATGTCCTGTTTCACACCTCTCAGCTATGCAGATGGCTCCTAAGGAGGGACAGAAGTGCATCCTTCGTGGCTGTCTCTCCTCTTTCTGGTTGTCATGCTCTTCAAAGTCTGTGGCCAACGGGTGAAGCCTCATCCCTTATCTTTCCCAGTATAAATCAAGAATTTTAAATAAATAAATCAGTAGGAAGTAGGAACTGCTTTCTGGCTAAATGCTGCACTGTTCAAGTGCAGGGCTGTTTATGCCTCATTCTTGCTGCATTAGAATGAAGCAGTATACTGTACTATGTATTACCTCTGGTGTCTGGCACAGATCTCACAGGAGAAAGTTTATGATCGAGTTAATTTAGAATAATCAGGGTTTTTTTTAAAGACTACGCATGTAGTTAGAAGTGGACAAGGCTAATCTATCACACCACAAGGCAATCTCCCATAAATGAGTCAATCTCGAATAGTCTTCATCTAATTAAATGTTGTGGTCCTTCTTTGTACTCTCTCAAAAACAGCAGATAAGCTGATCCACAAAGCAATGTAGGGAATTGGCCTAATGCTGTGCAGGCTGTGTTGTAAAACAAAGAGAACAAGCTGTGTCTTCATTGGATGGCAATTGATCATGTTTCTACTTAATCAAAGACAGAGCAGACAGTGGACTAGGGAAATCTTGTCTAATGGAGAGTGTACACACACATTCAAATCTCCCAACCCCCCTCCCCGTCCCTCTCTCATGTCACTTCCTCCTGGGAGCCGAAAGTCATAGGATCTTCATAAGTTTTTCCACCTGCTCCTCTGCCTCTGGTGTGACGCCCAATGGAGCAAACTGACAGGAGTCAAAGCCTCCATGTTGACTCAGCTTCCTCTCATCTAAAGCATTCCCTGAGGAACTGATCCTGTGTGTGGGACACGGAGCGGGGGGATGTGGCCATATGACATGTTAACAAAGAATTGATTAACATAATGCTGTCTACGTTTGTTAATTCACAGTGGAGACACTTGTGAGACCTTGTCATCTTGAGTCAAACAGAAAGTTGTATCTGTAGCAGGCTAAGAAACCAGCATTCCCACTCTATTCCATAGGACCTTTTCAAATAGTACACATGCCACGCCGCCAAGGGAACTGTTAAGAAAACATACACAGCTACTTTGATCTCCACTGTTCACTCACCTATGTATAGCCACAAGAACACATAAGAAAATATTGATGCTTCCAAAAAAAGACCATTGAAGTCCAAGCTTGGTTGAAGTTGCATGACATAAAAGCTTCCTCGTCAATGAAGAAAAGAGAATTGGTTCGCATCTGACAACCAAGACTAAGTGTATCACATCTAATGAATTACCCTTACCTTTTCTGAATCATACACAGTGAAGATCTTTCACTTTCCATCCATCCTTTGCACAATGTATTTCTTCATAAAAAGGTTTAAAAAATAAGACAATAAATGCATCTCGATGCTGTTTGATGGCTTTTTATTGCTATTCACAAGATAGGCAATACAAAGACAGTGAATTAAAGATAGGGGGAAGAAAACGCACTAAACGCACTAGTTAAATTAAGAAAAATTGTGTGAAGTGCATCGTGTTGGCTGCTTTAAGCTGTGCACTAACAGCAAAAGGTTCTTACAACATGTGGTACAGGTATAATTTAGGATAAGGATTTCTATTGTAAATAATATTATTGCAGTTGAGCGATTTCATCTTGATTTTGAGTCCCACCTATTTCAGACAATCCTTCTGTTTTGTTTTTTGTATTATTTGTCTTTGTCTGTTGTCCATGGAATGCCAAATCTCTGAGAAGGCTTGGAGAACTCCAACCCTCCACCTTGTCAGCGATGGAGTCATTGTTTGCACAGTACACACCATTTGTATTCCAGACACTGCTCTTCAGATTAACATAAGCACATTGTCAAAGATGTATTAAATTAATTTGTAGTTAATTAAACTTTAGTTAAGTTATTTTACTGTTATGAAATGATGTTTAATAATGTTTACTAATTATTAGTTATGCTACAACTTAGGTCATTTAACAATCTAACAGTTTATTTTAGCACACATTATAACCTTTTATATACTATATTAAGTAATTATTGATGATAACCAAATTATTTGTAAACATTTAAGATATTGTTTGTAAAACATCTATAAACATTACATAGTTAGATGGACCATAAACCAATTATTAACCATTGACAAAATATATATTATTTATCTAAATAATGTTTATAGATGTTTTAGGTATTAATAAACCTATTATTATAATCATTGGTTGCAACTTTATAATAGCCAACAATGTTTATGGATGGTTTACAAACCAATTAATAGCAAAGCGTTACAAATATCTGCTCCATCTATCTAGTTCTATCTATCTCAGGCTGGTCTGGCTTGGTGGTCAAAAGATGCAGAGGGCAGTGATCATCTCAGGGTCCACGTAACCAATCACCACGCATCCTTCTCCAGTGTTGACGAGTGTGTCTTTGTCATGTGTCATACGTGTCTCAGTAATACGACCAAAGGACAACAAATTAAAACAAATGTCTAGCAAAGTTCCTGGAAGCTACTGCCTTGGACCAGCTCCTAGTTATGCTGCTATAGGCTTAGACTGTCGGGGGACTCACTCCTCTCCTCCTTTCCCTATCTTTTTCGCTCTCCTCCTCTCCCTCTCTATTGATATGCATTCATGTCCCTTAAATGCATGATACTAACTCACCATCCGGGGCATCATCCCCGGAGTTTCTGTGTCCCTCATCTGGCAGGTTGTCACTATTAAAGATTACTTCTGGACCGCAAATCGTGGCTGCACCTGTTGCCCTGGTGAAGCCTTTATTGACATCCCCCTGGATCCATCTTTTTTCTATATACGATCGTATCATGTTTTCTGTCGCATAGATTGTCTATGCTGTATTGTTAACTATGTTGTTTGTTCTGTACACACGTCACCTATTGCACATAGATTTATTTAGCCTATATATTTATTTATATAAATGTGGTTATGTCAATTTGTCCCGTTTTTATCTCTCTTTTGCTTGTTTAGCCTACTGAAGCACATTACTGTAGCACTAATGGAAAACAGTTGGTAATTTCACCTAGGCTCCTGAGTCATACCCTTTTGATAACTTTACCATACATTCTAACATTTGTAAATTCATGTTTTAAGTAGCCTCGCTCATCCTGTCCCAGTCGAGTAGCAAGTTCATCCAAGAACGCTTCTCTGTCTCCCCTTCTGTAATAAGTTTCATCCTTCGGGTCCCAAAGGAATCGCCGCTGTGTAAAATGAAGCGGTTGTCAAGAGAGGAGGATTTTAATAACCTAGTATTTATGTTATAGCCCATAGATTGCAATAACAGAAGTAGATTTCAGAAGATTTTCTAGCAAAACAGACAAACATTAACAAAATGTTCAGATAAGTTTCAAGTTTACAACTAAGTACAACTAAGTTTCAGCAAACTAAAGTTGCATGATAGTGTCATTGTGTAAAGCCAGCCTTTTTTATATTTTAAGTCTTATTCAGAGTTTGACACTATTAAAAGCTTCTGGGATTTATTTCCATCCTCATCTGGTTTACCAATTCCACTCAGTAAGTATACTGATTGTCAGATCTGAAGATTTTCTGCCAAACAAGTGTGTTTGGACAATACCAAGTGTTCACTGGAGTCTAATAGTAATACATCAAAAGTCTCTGTCTCCTGTGCGTGTGCCTCTTTTATTTGACTAAGTCAGAGAGAGAGACAGACAGACAAACAGACAGAGACAGACAGAGAGACAGACAGACAGACAGACAGAGACTTTGACTTTTTCCAAAAACACTTTATTTACATATTTTTTGTGCAATTCATTGTCACTGATGGAACAGATAATATTTTCAAAACACCAACGTTGTTTAAAAGTGTCTAAATCTCCTATATGTTTTGTAAAATCTGAATATGAGCCAGGGTTTTGCTCTAATGTTGCTCAGCCACACTGATTTGGACTCACTGATTTTTTTCTAGTTCCACTATATCACCCTCCAGGTCTTTCATAGATCTGGTGATGTCTTGAGTGACATTGAGGGTGTGCTTTTGACAAAGCATTTTTATCTCAGTCTTACCATGGTCCCACCACTGCCTAAGACTGCTTCTCATGCCACTCCAGAAATAAATAAGGACCTCTCTAAAATGTTATCAAAAGTTAAAACTGAGTTAAAATGCCAATATGCACTTTTTAGCAAAACGTTTCTAATAAAAACATTACATCCAAGCAAGGAATGATCTGTAAAACCAGCCGGTATAATGCTGCACATTTAAAAAATATTAAAATTATTTTTAAAACAAAAAATACGGTCTAATCTGGCTGAGGAAATCCTATTCACTCTGAGGTGGGACCATGTGTACTGTCTGGTATATGCATGCATCCTCCTTCATACATCCACTAGGCCAGCAGCCTCAGATTATTCTGGGATGCTGATTCTCTGCGTGGTTGTGATCTATAGATGCATTTTCTGTACAGTTAAAATCTCCTCCCAAGAATAAGAAATCCTCCAAGCCACAGCCATTTAAAAGTTCATTAACTTTTTGTAAAAACAGCTTCCTCTCTGCACCGATTGTTGGCGTGTACACATTTGTAAAACCAGCAGTAAAAAGGTCAAACCAAGCTTTGATTAAAAGCAACGTCCCCTCGACAAAATGCCCGACCTCCAGTGAGACTGGAGTAAAAGATTTGGAGAAGAGGAAGACCACCCCTCCACTAAGAGAAGTGTTGTGGCTTAAAATGACTTACCCTTCCCACTCTCTCCAGTCTATCTCATTAAAACAGTCGCTGTGTGTTTCTTGTAAAAAAAAAAGTACCACGACATGTTTCATTCAAGCAGTTTCATAAAACTGTGCTCCTTAAAAAAAAATGCTGGTTCCATTTAAAACACCCAATCTAAAAGTATTCATAACAAGTGAGGTGTTAAAAGCAAAAATAAAAAAAACTAATTAATTAATTAAAACACACATCATCAATGTTCATTTATTTTTTTACTTTTAGCAGAAGTTTTTTTAGTCTGAAAACCTCTTGGTCAGTGAGGCCAGACTCCTCTCTTTGACTTATATGGAGTCTGACTCTCCAACCTGTGTTTTACTGACTTCACCTGTCTCTGTCTGTTCTCTTCCCAAACCATCTAACTTACCGTCTTGCATTTCCACGATACCTGTGTTTCCTTAATCTTCTGGGAAGCAGGCCCCCCCACGTCGTACGGTAAGTGCGTCATTTCCAGTTAATCCTACATTTCTGCGTTGCTGGTAGCGTACTTCAGCTGCTCTTGCTTAACTCAGTTACTGTTGTTATATTCTTGACCACAGCGGCTAACTACCTGTCGTATATATAAAACCTACACTAGTGCTTCTCAAGCACTCATAACTCTCTCCTTAAAATTTCTTCTCTTAGCGACTCTCGCTAAATCCACAGTTGTTTACACTCCTTTCGGCTCTGCTAGCGTTAGGTACTGTAGCTTGTCAGCTAGCGATGCCATCTCTCACTTCCTTTTCACGTCTTTCCTGCTCGGTGTGTTTTCTGTTTAGCTATTCCTCTGCCTCCTTTAGTGATAATGGTACATGTATTAAATGTAGTTTATATTCAGGGTTGGACTATATAAATAAACTTGATTTGACTTGATTTGCCTCGATGACATGGTGTCGCTTCTCCACCTGATTCAGGAAGATGATAACGTTGATATTCATCCGTCAGTAAGTGGACTGATTGTTTTGTTTGATTTGTTAGCCATTTTCATAAAACGGCATCACTATAGAAGCAAATCTTTGCCATAAAGATTTGAATCTTTTTAAGCAACTAAAAACCCCTTTGTGAAATGTAATTACTACTGATTACTTTATATTGAAATTGAGAGACCACATATTTTGAGGACTGAAACATTGTACTTTGAAAAACATCCATCTGAACTTATGTGGTCTGATTTCCCCTCTTTGATTTACATATACTGTAGTGACTTTCAAGTTCACATATCAGGAATAAAATCAAGTCAAGCAAATCTGGTCGCTGAAATTGGCCTGAACTTTGAACATGACCATGTGACCTCAGTGTCTAAATGGCATTACCGGCAATCTTGTTTGTACCAGTGTTGCTGCAGTCCTAACTGGCGACAGGATTACTTTAAAATAATCAGGAAAATTAACATTATCTCAGTATTTGGCTTTGGCTGTTCCCTTACATACCTTCACACAATTCCCTTCTAGCTCCTCTGGTTCTCTCACACTTACCTTCTCCTCCTTCACATTGACACAGCGTTTAACTAAGCAGGAGAACTGCCAAGGCCAACAACCTGACAGGACCAAGCAGAAAAATTAAGCAAAACACACCTTTAAATGAAAAAACTGAGCCCCGCAGGGGAACTTTTTTGCTATAAATTCTCATGAAAAGTTATTTAAAGTGCAAGGTAGGAGCATATTTTGGATTTGTGTTTCAAGTAAGTGAAGTTTTACCAATAAATCACTGACAGTATTTTGTGGGGTCTCCACACTCCATATCACGCTCCTATTGTGTCACCCTCTACTTGTTATTACATCAGATATGTAAGTGCTAACGCCTGGCATGGTAACATGGGAAAAAACAGTAAGGAAATGGTGCGTTCCAGCTCCATTAGACTGAAGGAGACCTCCATCTTAGAATCAGATAGGACTTCTGTCAAAAATGACTTAAATGGCTCCTTATAAAAGGTATTTTTCTATACAAGTGCGTGTCTGCAAGACAGATTGACAAAATAAAAATACAATTGGCATGAGGCTTTGTTTAGAGAAAGACTGAACCTGGAAATGTCTGCTAGAGGCCCAGAGAGGTTCTAATGTTTATGACATTCATGAGTATTCAATATCACTTCACTTCGAGTCAGTCACAAGGAGTCACCAGTTACCACAAACCTTCAACAACTTAAGAGCTCTGCAGGAAGCTCTGCAGGAAACTCTACAGTCAGATAATGAGAAACCTGAATAACTTTGGGACTGTTGGTCACACAAAACAAGACATCAGCTGGGGCTGTGAGAAGTTGTAAGACGGATTTGTATACCTCCTGTATGTCCAAATAACCAATACATTTCTATCTAAAACAAAAACTCTGGAAGTCTACCAGTACGTCACAGACCAAACTCCAAGCTGAAATGTCAGAAATGTTGGTCAGGTGAGGGGAAAGATGAAACACTTTGTATGAAGTAATTGTTGAGTAGTTTGCTGAGGTTTGCAAATAATTTCAAACACAATGTGCACACCATTGAGGCATACGGTTGGACTTTTCATTTGTATTATAAGCCTGCAGCTTATAATACAAATGAAAAAAAACACAATACATTTTACTCCAGCAATACTAAAGGAATGAAGCATCATCTGAATTCAATCACCTGGAATCTCCTGAATATACATACACGTATATATATATATACACACATATGCACACACGTATACATACATGTATACGCGCATATACACACACACATACATGTATACACGCATATACACACACACATACATGTATACACGCATATACACACACGTATACATGTATACACGCA
>CALSCE010009471.1:68605-101105 GCA_943593645.1 Bovichtus variegatus | reverse complement strand
ATTATAAGGTTGTATTTTTTTTCACCTTGGTATTATGGGTGGAGGTGATACAATCGGCTAACGTTATTTTATCTATTAACAACAAGCACGATAAAACAATATACTGCGCAATATACTGGTAATACAGTGGCATGTTGGCATGGTTATTTATTGATAAGGAAGCACGATTAACACATGATTTTCTAGCATAACATATCGATAACACACGTGATTTTCCCCCATGGGTCCTGGCAATAGAGATGGGTGCCAGCGCCGGATGTGTGTAGATGGGTGTGGTGGAAGTAGCAGGGTAGTAAGTTGGGAAGGGACCATTAGTCCCCCCACTTTATGCCCTTGGCCCGATTTGGTGTCGCGGCTGGTGTGATCCCATCGCAAAATGGTCTCTTGTTTAGAATATTTTTTCAATTGCCTTGCTATTATTATCTTTCACATTTATACTTTTTTAAGAAAATAAGTTTTGCTTAAATTTCCTGTACTGGTGTTTGCCTTCAATGGTGTTTAATAAACTTGGTGGGGAAGAAAAAACACTAAGCACACTAAGATTGATTCCTCTGCGATCCACAGGTACAAGTGAAGATTTTGTCCTGATAGTGGCACTAGATGAAAGGTCAGGGAGTCACGAAAATCATGGGGATTCATCCTGTGGAGATCAGGAATATCCACAGCAAATGTTGTGTCTATTACTTGTTCCTATCTAGATGAAGGTTCAGAAGGTCACCAAAATGATTAATCATTGAGACACATCCAAACTTCATAGCATTCAGGCCTGTTGACAAGTGATCTAGTTGGAATACTGAAATGTCTTGTTTTACAGTCTTAATATGGAATAGAGTGGTGAGTTCAATAGTGTGAGTTCAATACCAGGCTGCCACTTTGAGCCCCTGAGCAAGGCACTTAACCCTGAGTTGGTCCAAGGCACTGTAGTTGTAGTAGTAGTGTAGTTAGTTATTTCACTGTAAGTCACTTTGGACAAGAGCATCTGCTAAATGACATGTAATGTAATGGAACCAAGTATTTGATGTGATTGGGCAGATTTGTTTAAAATCCAAGCCTATATGTTATACAAGCACCTATTTGGTGTACTTGTATGATTGTAATGGTTACACAAATCTTAAAGAGAATTGGTAAGGAATGACTCCACGTTTTGATTCTGACTGAATTCCAGTTGACTTTCTGACCAGTGTGGTTGACATGATCTTCTTTCCGTACCATTTATACACTTCAGCCTGACATTTTAAACAAACAGCAGTAAAGTCAGCCAATGTTCTGTTGTCTGCCATATATTCAAGAAGTCACTATTTTCCTTCAGCAATTATGTGATTTATCTTTTTCCTAGGCTGCAATTTTTCTTTTCTCCTCTGTGCTGTTGTGTGTTTCTTTTTCCTGTTTTCTTTGGGTTGTTGCAGCACAGAATACTGTTTTCTCATAGGCTGCCAACAAAATGAAGAACATTTGATCCAAAGTTCAATCTTGCATGTAATGTAATGGGTGTTTTGCTCAGAGCGTCAACCAGAAAATGAATGTAGTTTATTATTTCTGTGTTCATGTTTTCCTTGCTCATTGCTATATGAACAAGAAAATAGTAACTATTTACCCAACACTGTCACTGTGCATGAGCAATTTAAGAGACATGTTTATTGTGTTTGCTGGTGTATTATCTTGTTTTGCTTTGTGATGGGGGTTTATTAATTATACTTACACTTTTTATCTTATGAATATCTATAAAGATTTTAAGATAGGGTGGCGCTCTGAGCAACTCTTATTTTTTAAAATATTTTCTTTGACAAACTACTGATTTGTATATACTGTACTTTGTAGTATATAGAACAACTTTAACGTAAGACTTGTTTCGGATGAAGGCCACAAGCCGAAACGCGTTGGTCTGACAAGTTGTTTTACAAGTGTCGTTCTTCATAATACGTGTTGCTAGAGTTTTTGACCTCTTCAGACATTTTCCCTTCTCCATGCACCTTGGAAGTAGGTGAAGTTGTGCCAGAAACCCCCACTCAGCTTCTACATGTCATGCTCATTTGAATAGTGATAGTGGAGGGAAACAGGAGTGTTTATTTGTATATAAAGTGAACCAGCCTGCTTCACTGGTATATCATCTATGAAATTAAGTCAAGCTGCTAATAGTTGTATTGTGACGTTGTGGTTACGAATTTAAAGCTGCAGATCACAATATGTGGAGGTGTTATTTGAACAGAGAGCTCACCCTAACCCTAACCTAATGTGCATATTCTGCTTAGTGAACTTAAATTGTCACATCATTCTAGCTAGCTGTTGGCTGTATTATTTTCCCACAGCTAGTTGTCAGGTTTGTTGTTATGATACTATTGAATTGCTACTAATTCTTTTAAAAATACATTTAGTAAAGTTTTTTTTGAACCACAGCACTAAATGAGTATCATATATCTGCCAAGGTTGATAGGGTTGTTAATCAATAGCGATGACTCATTGATTTCTTCGCCAGGCGCTGAAACTCCCCTCTGGAATTTCAAACTCCCAATTCCCTAAGACGTCCTGCTATTTTCAGCTGCTCAGCCATGGAGCACAGTGCAATGAGTGAGGGGGCTGAGTTGCAATACTTTTCAGGCTAAAAAGCAACACAAAGCAGTATGTATTATCTCTGAGTTCCAAGGTGGCTGATGACTACAGAGCTCTAAAAAATCTTCATATAATAAGCAAAATATTTTAGTATACTGTAAATGTCTCCAATGAGAATCAGATCTTTGATCCCAATACTGTTGCTGTGCCGTGTTTTTGTAAGTATTGCAGTGAAATTATCCATGAAATGACTCTTGAGAGAGAAATAGATCAGTTCCACTGAAATCTGTTTGGATTTTGTTGTACTCTAAATTTTATGAGATTCTTAAAAAAAAAAAAAAAAAGGAATCTGGGCTCCAATTTTAGAGGGGTGCATTTCTAAAGCTACTGAAGTCACAAGACATGATATAAACAACACATTACATATTCTAAAGGGAAGACTACTTTTAATCCAAATCCTCCTTATTTATTATTTTAGTTCAAGGTTCTTCTTATTGTTTGTTTTGTTAACAACTGATGTTTCCAATGTCAAGAATTATCTTTGTGGTCCTTAAACATTGTCTACAAATTCTACACTACCATGACAACTGTGCATACAGTCAAAAGCTCCAGAACAGCTCCAGAGGGAACAATTCAATTCAATTCAATTTGACTTTATTTCAGACACAGGTGATGAGAGTTTTGGCAAATTGTGTTTGTGTGTTTGAAGATGTTTAGCCCCATTGCAACTCAGTCCCAATCCAATTTTCACCACATATTCTTTTCAAGAAAAAGATGGTGGGTGGGGGACATAAATAGTCTTTTGTTGTGCACTTTGTGACCCGTTAGATTTGAAGAGTTTGTTAACTCCTTAACCCTAAAGCCAAATGTCAGAAGATTTCTATATTTTCATTGAAGTAATATATGTCTTCAAGCCATAAGAATGGTCAAAATGTGATCCAAATCATGCAGGGTTAATCGAAAAATTATCTGATTTGAAACACTTATTTCAACAATAAAATCTAACTGTAACATTGGCTGGCACAGAAGCACACCGAGATAGTGAATTAAAAAAAAATCATAAATCCGAGAAAACAGGCAGAGGTCAGAACCAGGTAGACTGTCATGAAGGGTGGAGCAGTTGGGCCCAAGTGCCTGAGACTGCAGGCAACAAAAACTTTACCAGGAAACAACTTTAATTCAAGGTTTGGTGCCGGCAAGGCAAGGCAAAACAGAACTTCACATAACATAACAAACAAAAGGATCCAACAAGGACTGAACAGAATACCAGGACTTAAATACACACTAATCTGATGAGGGCATGAAGAGCAGGTGGAGAGATGGGTGGAGAAGCTCAGGTGAGGGGGATGAGGTGATTAGGGTTAGGTTGGGGAGAATAAAGGCCAACTCATACTTTTCGCATCTGGGTTTCCATGAGGGGCTGCTATGGTCCTCGTGACACAAATTACGTCATCCACCAAGTCCACGAGGGTCCACGCGGACCATCTGTATGCTTAGCAAGTGCCGACTGTGCATGCTTCTTTTCCGTTCCACACTCCAGTCCAGTTTGTCGTGTATGCACCTCTAGCTGGTGGGTGCCAAAAAGAAGAAGGAGAAGATGAATTGAACTAAATGAATGATTGTTTTAAAGACAGGTTATGTGTGGAGATTAGCCATTACAGCCGTTACCCACATGAATATAATTTGTCTTTAAAGGAATACAAAGACATCCAAATGGCGTTGAACTCCTGGCAAACAACAGAACGAGATCGCCACCAACTGGAATGGAGTTTGGGTCGGGAAATCAAATGTATTTATATAGCCCAATATCACAAATTACACATTTGCCTAAGTGGGCTTTACAGACTGTACAGGATACGACCTCCTCTGTCCTTTAACATCAAATCCTGAATATAGTGGACACTGGGATAAGCCTCATAACTATATTTTCCCTTCCTCTTTGTGGATGTGGTGTTTTTATCTTGTGTTTTTGGTGTTTGTGTTGCTGAATTGTAAAGCACTTTGTGCTGCATTCTGTGAATGAAATATGCTATATATAAAGTTAATTCATTCAGGAATACTACATATAAACACATGATTGGGCCAATTTTAAATTCAAATCTCATTGGCTCAGTGATTTTCATCATGACTGCATTGTAGTTTTTGATGATAAATTGAAAAACATTGCGAATCAGAGTGTATGTGGAAGATGGCGATGGACGGAGCCGCCCACTTTGAGCTTCACAACGACTCTTCAGAACCCTATGGGTGACGTCACAGGGACAACGTCCAGGTTTTTTCACAGTCGACGGTGTTAAATTCTGTAGATCTCCCAAACAGCTTTAAAAGACAACTTTTGTCTTGCTTGAATGAATAACTCTAAGTGACATGTATTTGTCTTCAGTCTTGTATGAAGGTAGAAGTGTGATAGCAACCAGATGGTTACAATTTCTGCTACAACAAATGTTGACAGCAACACAGTGCACTGATTATAGGACAGTTTAAAATGGAGTGAGTGATCTCCATGGAGAACATTTAGGAATAATAATTCATTGCTAGTAAGCCACTGGCTGTGCCAAAACAACCAAGCTTTGAAGGGCTATAAACAGAGCCGGGCAGAGCAGCACCGAGGGAGTCGACAAAAGTTTCAGGGGAGCCAGCCAGCATCCCAATATTTCACCCTTCACTGTTTCATCTAATCACAGAGCTGTTAATCATAATGAAATCTTCTCGCTAAGTGACTGAGTAGACCTCCATGAACTACACCAGAGACTGCACTCCCACAACCAAACGCTTGTTCCTTCCTTTGCATTTCTCTCTTTGGCCTGAAAAATTAATTAACATCAGAACCAACGGTGAGCACGAGAGTCAGAATCTTCATGCAGAAAATGGCTACCACACTTTTAAATGGGTCGCACTTTCCTCGCATTGTGCTAAAAGAGAGGGAGGGAGGGAGGGTGGGCGATTGTAGGGTCCACTGGAGGGGAAGGGGGGTTCAAGCAGACCGTGGCCCGATGCATTGCATGAAAGTCAGTCAGGCATAATCAGTCATCCCACACAGTACTGGAACATGCCCACTGTTAAGTTGTTTACATATCCTGAAAATGACTCTGGAGCAGGTAGTAAGAGCATTTCGGTGAATGCTGCAGCCCCTGATGTAGCCCAGGCTGACAGTACATACTCATATGATGGATTAGTGCAGCTGGCAAATTACATCTCTCTAATTAGGTTTTGCAAAGTGTGTTACGATGTATCGCTCTTGCTTTAACACAGGGCTGATGCTTTATAGAGAAAAGTAACAGCTTAACTTCAATTCTGGTAATTAATTTTCCTTTTCAATTAATATTTAGTACAAAGTAGATTAAGACATACATGAGGATAATTCCTTTTTATCAGAACCTGTATTTGTAGATCTTGCCATCATGGCATTGTTTATAAACAAAACCAAACAGTAATTATTACCCAAGCAGTATGTTGTAAACATCCATCACACTTCAGCAGGTCAAAGTTGAAGCAGGAAGTGGCTCTTGCTTCAACTTTGACCCGCTGTACTGGTAGACTTCAGTATGCCTCAAACAAACTCATGTGAACAAAATGTCATCCAAACACCTCTAAAGTGTTTATACCCGATGACCATGCTCAGAGGCGGAGCAAAAACCTGCCATCATAAGGAGGGGCGACGCGCGATGAATAGTACACATGGGCATAGCAGTGCACACTTTCAGACACTCTGTCCTCGATGGCATTCATGACGGAAGTGGTTATGTGAAGAATGAAAAAAGGGCGCACCCCAATAGCTGATTGGTTAACACACTTACCCGCAATGTCCCTGGTTACGTTCTGGCCGATGACCTTTGTTAAATGTCATACCCCTCTCTTCTCCACTTGTTTCCTGTCTGTCTGTCTGTCAGTAAACTGTCCAAAAAAGGCAAAATTGCAAACTTTTGCTACCTTAAGGAAGGTCATGGATTGGAGAGTTATTTTATTAGGTAACAAACACCGTAATTATCATCCCTGAGCCTCTTACTAGGACAAGAACAAAACATCTTTCCACCTGCCTCTCTATCTCTCCACCTGCCTCTCCATCTCTCCACCTGCCTCTCCATCTTTCCACCAGTCTCTTCATCTCTCCACCTGCCTCTCCATCTCTTCATCTCCCCACTTGCCTCTGCCTCTCCATCTCTCCACCTGCCTCTCCATCTCTCCACCTCATTCTCCAAGTCTCCACCTGCCTCTCAATTTCTCCACCTGCCTTATAAGAAAACAGGTTGTATTTTATTGTGTAATTGTTTAATAAATTTTTTTTTATTCAACTTATCAGCTTTTATAGAGTGGCTGACATTAAGTGTTGTCCTGTTTTGCAGCTGAGCTCAAATATGAAAGATTTTAATATGTGAAGCAAACAATATTGACTCCAATCCTATGAAAAGGGACTAACAACATTATCCGTCCATCAGAAGTGGCAGGTGAAACAGTACATCTTCATGTGTTGTCATGAGTTGATGCTAGCTAAATGAGTTGACGTAAGCTCAATGGTTTGATATCAGATGCTTGATGCTATTACCAATTAGGAATTAAATAAGTGTTGATGAGCTTTAGACAAAAACTAAGATCTCCATAAAATTAGAATGAATATTTGAATTGCTTTACATTCTCTGGTGCTTCCTAAACTCTTGAACTGTTGAACGATGCCTTAATGTTACTTTCCCCGGTACTCCAGGGGATGGCAGAGCAACGATAAAATAACCCAGGGAAAAAGAATCAAGAGAAACTAAAAAAGTATAATCAAAAAATTAAGGAAATTAACAAATTCAAACTGAACACAACCTTCAGTAAAAGAAAGAAATTTGCATTGGGTAAATAAAATACAACACAAGACGTTAACAAGTTAAAGATAAATCAAACACTAACCACAAAGCTAGCAGTCACACTGCGAAAAGGGAGCCAAAGAACAGATCACTCCGTGGATCATTCTACCTGGTTCATTGTACTCATTTGTTCATCATTTATTTATTTTATTCATCCTTTATTCATTTAATTTTCTGTTAGTAGTTTAGTTTGATCCTGGGATTTGTGTGTGTATGTGATATCAGGTCCCTGTACACTGGGCCAGAACTCGGTAACAGCCTTCAAATTATGAGACTACATTGATTATGGCTATCAATTTTTCCTTTTGATGGGTAGTGCTCCGAGGTATTAAATTGTGTTACTCTTTATAACTAAGTGTAATATATAATGAAGTGATAGTCAAAGTTGAGTCCCATGATCCTCCTTCATCTTTTGTACCAATTAATGTATTTATAATACATCATTTTGAAGTTTAGTTGTCAATACATATTTTGGTGTTAATTACTTATGAATGATTAAATCTACTACAAGCTATTTATGCTACAACAGCCTGCATTTCTCCATGGAGGAGGGCTGGTTGAGATTAAAGGCTCAATGTCCAACCACACAGCAGATGGAATGGTATTTGCTCAAAACCTGGAAATCAGTGAAAAGTTCAAAGATCACAGACAGACAAAGACAGTCAACATACCATATATCTTACTTATGTTCTTGTATAAGACATTGAGCCACTTTAACTGTGAGACTGCTGAACACACTGTAGCTGTGAAAGGCTGAGGGCTAAGGTAAGAGCTGCCTCTCATTCAAACCTTATACGATATGTACCCAGGCCTGAGGCAGTCACAGAGGGCTCGATGGGTCACAGTGGTCAGGGCTGCATGCAGATAGACATGTGTCCTGGGAGCGCTCAGCTCCAAGTGTTGAGCTCCACACCTGAGGGAAAACAATCCCTATTTCTTCACCTCCACAACGAGCGCGGCCTCCATTTATCAAAACCAAGTCTTGGCCTGGCCAAGTGACACACTGGGACTGTGGTTGTCATCTAGACCATACATTATGTCAGTTAAAGCTGTTTTTTATTAGCTGGATGATAGATAGTTCTTTAATTGTTTTGTTACTTTTCTCTCCTCATGTGAGAAAACACGGGCTTGGACGTGGGAATGCCTGGACTCTGCTGTTGCTATGTTTGGATAGAAAAATGGGAAAATTTTACAGAACATGTGTGATAGGATTTCTAATGTGCTGATATACAGAAAGCTGATAGCACAGTGAAATGGGACATGGTTTTAGTTTAACATGTAACATAAATACACAACTTAATCAGTGTGTGGAGTTAGATCTCTCAGGACACTGGTGCTGAGGCTATGGCGCTGTATGTCCGGACACAAGTCACATGGTTTATTTATCACCTGGGTGTTTCAAAATACTTCAGACTAATGTGACACTGCCTAATCTTTTTGGTTTTGGACCATTTAGAATTGTGACCTGACATCATCAGTTGCATATGTCTAAGGGTTAAGATCAGGTTACCCAAAGAGTAGGACTGAAATGTTTTCACAGAATTTGACAGAAAATTAATTGGCAACAATTTTGATAATGGATTAATTTGATTAGTAATTTATCTAGCAAAAATGGAATATAATATTCATAACTATGTTTTTATTAATGAATAATCACCTGAAACTAAAGCCTCCTTATACCTGGCATCTTGGGCGATCAGATCACAAGTGGACAGTTATAAAAGTGAAAACGACCAACAAGACGCATTGTGATCCAATCACTCAAACCACTTTCTGAGATGGTTTGGGACGCATTTGACCACATCTTTCGTAGTGTAAATGCTTATGCGCCCTGATGCTTCCTCGAAAATATATCATCAAAGCAGTGTGTGGTGGTTGCTATGGTGACAGCCAATGCTCAATGCTTGGAAAAAAATGGAGCAATGTCCGTGGTTGGAGTGCAAGTGAAACAAGATGCCTAATCGCAATTTGGGCATGTAGGTTCTCTCCAAAGAATGCTAGATGACTCCTATCATAACCGGGCTGTTCAGAGGATATTGCTGATGGAATAACGCATGACCCTAACAGTTTGTAGTAATCTCTGGGATGCTCACTACGGGAATGTTTTAGTTGTAAGGCTGCAAACCTTGCTGTGGTCTCATCAGCAATAGAATTCTGACACTGGAAGGTTGTGTCTGTATAATCTTATGGACAGCTTTACAGCTTTCTCCCTTTGGGTTGCATGGGGCAAGACAATTAGATTGTGATCTAATTCTCTAAAATAATCATCAATTTGATGGTTACAGTTGTCTGAATCATAATGGTCAATATCTTTAGCTATAAACTCAAGCATTTCAAGGCAGGGACATGTAAATATAGTGCAGCGTGTTTACCTGTGAAGGCGAGACTAAGCTAGCATTAGTATGGGCGTGTGCATCAAGCTCTCCCTGGGAGATGTCTGGTAGCTGTTATGTCTGTCTCTTGGTGGAAGATGAAGAGCTGAATACATTCCCAAGGACTTCAGGGTCAGTGTGAAATGTTCTGACTGGAGAGGGCGGAGTTAACCTCTCATGAAGGAGGAATGTGAATCAGAGAAACCAGAATCACAGGGGCTGAATTTATATATAACTATATATATAGGCATAAATAAACAACACATAGGCATAGTCACAATCAGCCACATCCGGAGGAGTCAAACACTGGGGAGTAAAAATGTGTTTTGAGCGTGGATTTAAAAGAGTCAATAGAGGGGGCCGATCTGATAAGGAGAGGGATGCTGTTCCACAGTCTATGTGCTTCAACAGAAAAGCCACGGTCACCCTTTGAGTTTACGATTAGACCGCGAGACAGCCAGCAACCCACGAGTCACCCAACCTGAGGGACCTAATGTTATGCTAAGGATGGCCTCTGAGCGAGGCAAAGGTCTTGAAGATACCACGGCGTTACCATGGTTTTGCACTCGCCGGTTGGTTGCAACCGCAACGCTAAATGACTACAGTCCTACACAAAAAAAAAAAAAAAAAAAAAAAAAGCCCGTTCTACAGTACCTGCCCAGCAGCAAACAGCAGACAGGCACACTTACAGACTAGTAAGTGAACATAGTGGAGCATTTAGCAGCGAAAGAGACACATGTTTTTCTCAGGAGTTGGTTGAGACCAAAACAAAGCTAAAAGGAGAGTAAATATTTGATTAACATTGATCAGGTGGACACAAACATGAGTCTAAATGAATATTAATGTTGCTCTGTGTCTGCTTGGATGTGAAAATTGGCAATTGTTTGCTAAAATATTAGCTATAACCACTTTTTAGGGTAAGAATATGTCAGATCTTGTGTTAAAGGTTGTTCTGCTGCCCCCAAAGGACCTTAACAATCAATGAATGCTGCTTTAGTAATATTAAATGATATGGTGGACTCTGTCACTGCTGGTGATCTTATCATTCAACAAAGCCTATTATTTACCCTGCTATATGGAGTATGGTTATTCATAGTCATCTTGACCAGCATGACCTTTACTCCAGCACCACAATCTGTTCAATAAGTCCACCAGTACACAACAGTAATAAGAGGTTGATGGGGTCGACATAAAAAAATGTCACGACACATTTGAACATAATGTATAAATCAAACATATTAACAAATTACATTTTCAATACAAGATAATATAATAACAGTCCTAATTCCATGTCCATCAGTTTTGATGGAGACTTGCTCACACTGAGACATGCTCACAATATAGGCTTACTTAGGTATTGTAAAAGAACCATTCAACTTTAATAGAACTTGTCTGAGTATGAGTAACTAGGTATTTAACATAATCTCATTCAAGGAAACATTTTAACTGTTGGTAGATATAATTTCCAGTCTTTGTGCTTAGCGAGGGTTTGATAAAATAGTTAGAATAAAAAGTTTGCAAAACAGCTCCTTAAGTCCGTTTCTTTTGCTTTTCACTGGGCAGCCATAAATGTGTTCATATTCTTGTCATAGTTTGTATAAGGGTATAGCAGCTTTTATTTTTCTCTGTAGGCAGCTACTGGTGTGATGGGAAGCTGCAGAGCTGAAGCAGAGCAGCGGACTGGACCCAGGATTACTTGTCTATTACAAGCTCTGCTTTAACTCCGATGTTTTCCAGATGGTACAGATGTTATTACCAAATTATTGCTGCTAGTAGAGCCCCAACTGTGAAACCAAGCACAGCAGTCCCAGCCGCAGCAGCACTGGTGGAAGTGGAAGAGTTTGACTCTGTGTCGTTTCTTTTGGCTAAAGGCCACCGGGCCTTGAAAGGCTTTAACCGATTTATTTAGGAAATCTGGGACTCCAGCAAAGAGATGAGGAGGTTTTACAATAGCATGTTGAATGTGTAGAGACTCTGATACTCTAACTACAGTATAACTGCAGTGTCCATATAATAATGGTATATCTAGTGCTTGATATACAGCCGCTAACTGTATGTTTAGCGTCAACACATCCCTTCTTCTGGAAGTTGTTGAAGCGGGCTCAACTGTAATGTTGTGTACATGGTACTTGTTTAACTTTTTTTCAGCCTCACTGGAAGACAAAAAGTGACTAACAGACTAGCAACATAACACAAATGCATCATCAAATTAGAAGTGAGCCTTAAAGGCCAAATATTCCTACATACTGTACTTATTTGGTTCACAGACTCCACTGGGTAAAGGTCATGGACCAGCAGTTAGCGGACGGCCAGAGAAAGATCACATGTGACACCAGAGAGCATCTTTTAACAGTCAGCCGTTTACAACCAGCTTTTATCATGTAAAAGAAAATGTGTGCTTACATCTCAGTGTTAAGATTAATTTGTCACACTACTATTTTATCTACCAAGGTCAAGAATGAACATCCATCCACCCATTATCTGTAACCACTTCTCTTTAGAGTTTAGGGGATGGAGCCAATCCCAGCTGACACTGTCAAAAGGCAGGATACACCTAGACAGGTTGCCAGTCAATTGCAGGCCGAGAAAGACGACCATTATTCACACACACATTCACACCTATGGGCAATTTAGAGTGACCAATGAAGTAATCTCCCATAGCCAGACCTATCTCCACAGAGCTGTGTTAGCGCTGGAGAAAGGGCTACTTTTTCCCCACTGGCTGGCTACTGCATATGCCTGTGGAAAGCACTGAAACAGTGAACAGCAGGCCTGTGCTACTATTTGGGAGATAGCTTTAGAAAAAAAACATTAAACAGTGTGCATCATAGCAAAGGCCTACAGTCCTGAAGAACACAAATATTAACACTTGGTGAACAACCAACATCTCTTACTGCCCCCTAATTAAAGCAGTCTAGAACAAGGCCTGAACCCTGGGGAGGTCAGGGTCGGCTCTGCCCTCCCCAATAACGTGTTCGTTACAATGTTCAAAACAAAACCACAGCCAAATGATTTGAATCGCCATTTTTACGAGCTGCCACGAAGGCAACTGTCGCCCGTTGTGAATTGTGGGTAGTGAATTTAGTATATCTGTGGTGTTGTAATTTATACTCTACGTCCTTGGTAACTTCACGTTGTTGTAATAGTTACATGGATAATGACGCAACATGATGAACGGAAAGACTGCAATAGTGACCGGTGCTAACAGCGGGATAGGGAAAGCCTCAGCAGCAGGCATTGTGAAGCTCCAGGGCCGTGTGATAATGGCCTGCCGGGACCTTAGCAGGGCTGAGGAGGCAGCCCGAGAGATCCGACAGGAGACCGGTGCAGACGGTTCACAGCTCGTCGTCAGACAAATGGACCTCGCCTCGCTCACATCTATACACACTTTCTGCCAAGACATAATAAAGGTAGCAAGATGGCTTTTTGTTAAGAAGCGAAGTTTGCTTTCCAGACAGAGCAAATACTCTACGTGCATGCATAAAAAGAACGTCAAGCCAAACGTCATTCAAAAATTGTACATTTTTATAAATGACCTCGCTAATCTTAAAATTATATAAATTATCACACAAAATTCTAATATGTTCTGCTTGTTGAAATAACACAATTTGATTCGGCACACATAAGATTTCACAAATATCACGTATTTAAGTACCATTTCAACTGTATATGCCTACCATAGTCTCTTCATCTAGTAAACATTAAGTTAGCTAACGTTATAACGTTAATTTAACTAACGTTAGATAAAAAGCGTGTGAAATGTGAAACAGTTGAATGATGTTTTATATTTTAGTATAACAGGTGGCGAATTGAAGACCTTCACACATCGGCTTACGAAAGTACATTTTAAGCCCATGTTCTGTTATTCGTGTGTCTTTGTTGACAAATCAATAGAGTCGGTTTTTAATAAAGTTTTCATAGTTGAGGAGTTACGGTAACTTTAATTGTCATTGCAAGCTAAGCCTGTTTTCTACTGATTTTTGTGAATTCTCTAGCCAATCTATAGCTCACTTACTGAATTATGCATAACTGAATGAATGAACCCCAGCAATATTCCCGTCTGGTGGAAAATAAGCTGTTATTTTGTTATATATTCTAATAATAATACAACAATGGCACATTAAGCCATGCTAAGTACAGATACATTTGCACAGCAAAAGCTCCCGTTTGAAAGATTTTCATGCTGGTGTATAACTTTTGAGCACATTTTCGAGACTGAGGAAGAGGCTGGTGCTCATATTGCTTATATTTGATCAAAGCATGATGTATACCATACGGTACATATTTTGCATAGTATGAAGAACTGAGACACAATGCTGTTTTATATTCTGAAAGTCTCAAGCACTGTCTTGACCTTTGAATCAAAAAATTCAGAAAGTGTTTTTCAGAAAGTCATAGAAAGTATTTTGCAGCTCATATAATTACAGCACAAGGACTGTCAGTAGATAATCTATTTTGCTGTGTCCTGCTGAACAGGAGGAACCTCGGTTGGATGTGCTGATCAACAATGCTGGTACCTACCAGTGTCCTTACACCAAGACCGAGGACGGCTTTGAGATGCAGTTTGGGGTCAACCACCTTGGCCATTTCCTGCTCACCCACCTGCTGCTAGACCTCCTGAAACAATCAGCTCCCAGTCGCATCGTGGTGGTCTCCTCCAAACTCTACAAACACGCTTACATTAACTTTGAGGACTTGAACAGTGAGCAGAGCTATGACAAGGCCTTCGCCTACAGTCGCAGCAAACTGGCCAACCTGCTGTTCACCTGTGAGCTGGCCCATCGCCTGGAGGGCAGCGGTGTGACTGTGAATGCGCTGACTCCAGGCATAGTGAGGACCAACCTGGGGAGGCATGTTCACATCCCAGTGTTAGCTAAGCCCCTGTTTAACCTGCTATCCTGGGGTCTGTTTAAGAGCCCTGAAGAAGGAGCTCACACCTCCGTCTATTTGGCGTGCAGCCCAGATGTAGACGGTGTGCAGGGAAAGTGCTTTGCAGATTGTAAGCCTCAGGTTCTGCTGGACAAGGCCACAGACCAGGAATTGGCCAATAAGCTGTGGGACATTAGTGAAGTCATGGTGGGCATAACCATGTGAGATCTAAAGTAAATTCAGGAATGTTCATCCAGGAAAGAAACAAGCCAATTGTCTGAAATCCTGAACAATTGTAAATATTCCGTGCCCTGCTCTGTACAACGGAGTGTTGACATAAGTTCCAAAGCACACTACTGTCACATAATTATAATGTTTTTCCTGCTACAGAATGCTTAATCCTCCACCCAGTGCTTCACAGTTAGATCACAGCAGTAAGTTCAAGTGTGGTTTCCTGAAGGCACATACTGCTGTGGTTGTCATCGCATTCGCTGACAGCAGTTATATTAGCAGGGAGCCGACACAAACATCTGGGAAGTCACTTGTGTGAATATGAAGTCAAAGGTGAGTGACAGGGTTTAGGGAAGGGATGAGTACTAATATTTCTTTGACTACTTTTCTTGTAAATTTGTTTTTAGTTTTTCTACTAAACCCTGTTTTCATTTAAAATCCCGAAAATGTTCTAAATCAGCTTTTCTTGTAAGAGAGTTGATCCTACATTAGCACAGTGCTTCCTGCCAAAGTGTTATTACACATTAGAGATGTATGTATTTCTGGTTTTCTCTGCTCATCTCACTGGTTCTAAGTGGGTAGGACTTGTTTGGAAAGTGGGATGTCACATATTTCCATGCACCCATAAATATTTAACTCTCATTGGATTGTTTGGTCACTGTCTCAAATGTAAATGTTGTCTAAACACAGGAATCTGCAAGGCCATTGGCCAAATAAAATAGTCTAAGTTTTGACAGTTGATGTCAACTTTCATACTTTACATACATACGGTTCATAAAAAGTATAAACGTGTTATCCATACCAGCCCCAGACCACTGCTGGTTAACAGCATTGTGTGTGAGCAGTGCAGTACACGTTGGATATCATGTGTGTTCTGACTGAGCCAAACGGCTGCACACTTTAAACTGTTTAGATAAACACTGAATGATGATTGTCAGATCAAGTCTTCTTGCATCACAGCAGCTCCGTTTGTAACATCAACAAAGACAAATATTCAAGACATTTAACACAACATTATAATTACAGAAGACAATGTGTTCAAGACCCTTCATTGTACATTTGATCTGGAATTAACTTTAGATTTAATTGTAGGATTGACTGGTGCACAAAGTGCTTCAGTCTTACCGTATTCGATCGTGGAACCCAGTATCTCCAATTTAATGGTAGAAATGCATATTCGCTGTTCAGGACTTGGTTGTTGTTGGCCAGCCTCAATATGTTATTATGGTCTGCTGATTCATAGAGTTCCTCAAAGGGTTGACCTCCAATCTTTGAGCAGATTTTTATTTGGTAAATTTCAAGTGGTTAATCGTTTATTATTTGAAAGGTTTTTTTAAGTTAAATTATGATAATAAATAAATTGTTGATGCTTACTTATCGATGAAGAACAGGAAAAGCCTTAATGGCCTTGGCAGTAAATGGAAAAATTATGAGTGTGTAGAACTGCTCTGAAATGTGTGATTTAAATAAATGTCTGAATCTCGTTGATGTGAACAATATATGTTTTTAACACAAGGAAGCAGTGTTCTGATTATCTGGGATTGAAATCCCCTGACTGCTTTAAATACAAAGACAGCTGCTTCCAGAAGTATGCATATTCCTATTTCAAAGTGTTCTCATAATCTCTTCAATGTTGATGTAACCACACTATAGGATTATGTTCTAAAAAAAACCCACTAGACTCACTAATAGACTTCTTAAGATGAAGATGTTGATGTTGTTCAACCGTGAGCCACCTCACATTGTGTATGAATACGATCTAAAAGCCTTCAGGTAACAAGTATAACAACATTATTATAACATTTCAGCCAGTGGCTTTAACTGATTGGAGAGTTAAAAATCAGAGGTGGAGGGAAGTACTCAGACCTATTACTTAAGTAAAAGTAGCAATACTAAATTACAAGTAAAAGATCCTTATTTTAAAATCTTACTGAAGTAAAAGTACAAAAGTATTGGCATCCAAATATATATAACGTACCAAAATTAAATGTACTCATCATTTCAGAATCACATATATTATATTATTGGATTATAATAGAAGCATTAATGTGTTCACCACAGCTGGTTAAGGTGGAGCTCATTTTAATTACTATATATACTGCTGCTGGATATCTTAACCCATAATAACAAATGCATTATGATTTAGTAGTTGATTTATATTTTGTATTAGCTAATAATCGGAATCTGTAAAGCTGTCAGATAAATGTAGTGGAGTAAAAAGTACAATATTGGCTTCCAAAATGTAGTGGTATAGGTGTAGATGTATAAATTAGCATAAAATGGAAATATTCAAGTGAAGTATTTGAACTACCTCAAAATTGTACTTAAGTACACTACTTGAGTAAATGTACTTTATTACATTCAACCACTTTAAAAAAAAATGGACAGTAAAAGATTTTCTCCTTTTCTTGTCAGCAGTCAGGTAGGTCTGTTATCTTATTGTGCTGTAAGCCTCCTAATCAGGTGTACATACTGTAATAGAATAATGCCCAGCGACTTGCCTCATTTACACACTGCCTCATTTAGGAGGAGGAGGAGGGGTTAGTTAGGCTTCAGTCAGCCATGCTGGTCATTAGTTGGGAATGTTTTCTCTCCAGGTCACCCACAGATACATTGCTTCTCCCTGCATGAACCCCGGATACATAATGACGTTTCCACCTGTATTCTTCATTAGCACATTTTCTGGATCATTTATAGAGAGCTGAAAAACAAACAGAGGCAGCCACTTTATCAGATTCCTCTCACAAAAACTGCTCCTGGGGCATTTTTATGGCAGCTCCATTTTATTTATTTTACAAATAACTCTTAGTGCAATTACAGAGTTTAATGTCTTTAAATTGTACTGCAATGCTAATATAAATGTTAGGGCCTCACTCACTCAACACAAAGCGGTTGAATTAAAAGTGCATTCAATGTGTCTATTGCTGAGCTTCTGTTGGACTCACTGTGTCACTGTGCTCGCTGTTTGCCTGTAGACGAACATTTTCTTTTCTGTTATTTTTACCTGGCCGTGGACAGGAGACTCCACAAGGGGCGCCGGAACAGGGACTACGACAGAAGAGGGAACTTCGAAGAGCCCGCTGGGACAGGTGCTCCAGCAGCTCACTTTTGGCAGTCTCAGATCAGAGAGTCACCTGTTCTATTTGATCTCGAAGTGAAGGTCAGCCTGTTACATGACCCTAACATCCTCATGTGGGCGTGTCCTGTTGCAGCTTTTTGTCAAACATGGTTGTCATGCAAAGAGCATACACATGACTTGCAATATCTTGCACTTTGTCGACAAGATATTTCGATATATTGATAGTGCAGTTACACGCTTGAGATGTAATCTATAGACATGCTCTATCATCTTTATTCAGGGGATTTGAATCTAGTTGTGTGACAGTAGTTAGCTTCTCATCTCACTCAGAGAAAGTGAACAAGTGGATTTCCCAAAATATTTTAAACAGTACTTCCTGACACCCCTTCTTGAAAGATGTAAACTTGACTTTGATAGAAGGGCTGGTCTCTGGTGGGTGGGGTTAGCCTGGTTAAAAGTTCCTTTAGCTACCTCTCCCAACACACCACTGTCCTCATTAAGAAGCTCTTTGATCGTTTGATCAACTAATCATTTTTTTTCTGTGGGGCAGCAAAACTCTGCATATTTTTTCCCTTCATGGGTTAATATGGAGCTTTCATCCACTAAATTCTCTGTTGTTCCCTGGTTCCCTTTGCTGCTAATAATTTTACTTCTGACCCAATAGTTGTTAACTCTAGTCACATTTGGAATGGAATTATGAAGAGCCTGGGCCTACATAGAGCCTCCGCGCGCTCCCCACTAACAATCCTCTATTTTTACCCTTGCACAGACTCAACCTTCCGGGTTTGGTTTAACAGAGGTATAACTACATTTAAGAATCTTCATAACTTTATGACCATTGGTCTCTTATGACCTTTGCAGAGCTTTCAAAAGTGTTTAATCTTTCTATGTCTCACTTGTTTCATATTTTCCAAAAAATGCCTTTTATACAGAATCAAAATCCTAAATTCCCAAGTTGCCCCCAAGAAACCTTCATTGGTTCCTTATTGGCTCTTGATCCGAAACTCTTGAGAGCAAGAATTTGGAACTGTATTACCAGATGACCAATGGCAGCATATTTTATATATCTAGTCCGCTCTTCCTCCATTTGCGCTAGGCACGGCCTCCTTTAATGTGAGATTATGCACAGAGTTCATTATACCAAAGCCTCCGGCCTACCACACCCACATGTTGTGGTCCTGCTTGGACTTAATACGGGCTTAATACATTCTGCTGTGATATCTTCAACACACTGCAAAGTCAACATGTTCTTGACTTTCCTACCTTATCGGCAAGGTGACTTGTTCTTCTCAAGATTAAGCAGATCTCACTTGCAGCTGATTGTTGACTGAGTCAGTTATTTGTCATGGAGTGTACCGAGTGGAGATTCCCGTCCTCTGTGCTCTAGTGAATGAAATGTGAGCAGGAGCGAGTCTCAGAGAGGAGAGAGCCCATCAATCATCTGGAAGAGTTTAGTGTGAAGTAGCAGGAGAGTTCTGCGGGGCCCAGGGAGCGCTTGTCTTCAGCCTACCGCTTGGCCGAAGGGATTTGTTTGCTTTAACCAGTCCAAACAGTCAGGAGAAGAAAGACTGGGCCTGCTCCTCACAGTCCCACCGTGGGACTGTCCTCCTCTTTCTGTCAAACATGTACACATGTTCCCTCACATGCTCTATATCCTTGTTTTCGGGGGTGTATTCTCACTGTATATATACACACTCTACACAATATAACACGCTGTCTTCTTTTCTCTGAGTCAGACTGTGAAGGTAGGATCAAGCATGTTACATGTTTCTTCTTTTACAAGGCCTGAGGCAGAATTAACCAATTAAAGGCTCATATTGTGGTTTAGGTTATACAGTTTAGGGTAGAGCCTGAAAGGAGGTTCTCTTTGAGTTCTGGACAAGAAGGAATTCTGTGAAGTACTTCAGCATGTACTTCACAGTTCACAGCTGTTACTGAAACTCCTTGGATTTCACTTCTAGAGCTGTAAAATTAGATTTGTGGTCATCTTATGATGATGCAAGGAAAATGATATATGAAAAGAATGTAAAAGTGGCCCAGATCCATGACCAGCATACTACAGATCACTGTCCTACATTAACTTTCAAATCAAAACTTAACTTTCATTTAGATTACCTTCCACCTGTTATCATTATCTGTCCGGTGGGTCAGCCTAGTACTATAGTCCATGACTTTGTAGTTGTTATGATTTCAGAAATATAGGGCTTTTTTGTGAGTGTTTATTAGTAGAGGATATTGGCCTAATTCAGCTCTGCATGCAAAGTCTGAGCTCCTCTCTGCACCTGGACGACACTGCAGAACTCTGCATGCAGGATTTCAGTGGGATGTTTGTCCCATTTTGTCCAATCTTGTTTGTGTCCCCAACATCTGGCTGCCATATATTACAAAGGGTTCCATAATTGATTTGTATATCTTGAGCCTGGTTCTAATGGGTAATTTTCCCTAAATTCAGGATCTTTATTGGCATGCAAGTGTCAGGAAAGAGTGTTGCCAAAGCATCAAAATACAAAAGTGCACAATATTAATAATAATTTGAATATTAATACAAGAATGTGTGTGTGTGTGTGTGTGTGTGTGTATGTGTGTGTCAGGTTGTGGTATGTGGATACATATTGGGGATCAAGATGTACCTTGTCTCCTTCTCCTATGAGTATTTTCATTTTGAGAGGTCATTAAATTCTTTGTATCTGAGATTAAAGAGTTGAATTTGTCCAAATAACAGTTCCTTATTTCATTGAATGTTTCACATTTTAGGAGGAAGTGCATCTCTGTCTCAGCCTCAATATTCTCTTTTCTTTCGGTTGCCAGGATTTTTTGTATCTTCCAGTTTGTGCTCACTGAGCCTGTACTGGATGTGTCTCTGTTTTCTGTCTCTGACAGTAGAGAGATATTCTGCCAATTCGTAATTTATTTTTAGTCCCAGTTTACATTCTAATCTACTTTATCTTTACTTTATTCTTTCCAATGTTCTAAATACTTTTCTTACATAGTGTTATAACTACTTTTACTGTGATTGGTGTTTGCAGAGCAGTGTTGTTGTGAGACTGGTCAGTGTGTCTGAGGGCGGCCGTCAGCCTCAGCACCAGCTGACATAGACATTTTTCTGGGCTCAGCTCTTGGCTTTGGAGTGGAGGGTATTACGTGGGGCTGGATTTAAGTGCTCTCTTTTGAACGTTAATTATCAGTGGGTATCTGCCTAATTCTGATCTACATGTTGAAACTTCGTGATGCTGGTTATTCATAGTAAACTGGTATTTGTTCTCCTGACATCGGGGGCGTTTTTTAAAAATCACGACATTATTCATATTATTTACTGCCAGGGCCCCGTTCTTACAGTACTTTTCTACTATGTCCAGCTGTTGTTGTATATATATCCTTTATTTAACCAGGTAAAAGCCTCATTGAGATTAAAATCTCTTTTTCAAGAGTGACCTGGCCAATAGGGCAGCACAGAAATCACAAAACAAACAGACACATACTACAAAATGTACACTACACTGTAGTCCCACACTACAAAATTAATGAGCGTATTATCCAGTTAATATGCAATATTAAACAGTTAAAATGCATAAAACAGGCACAATGTATATCAGTGAGAGATGAGAAGCAATCACATCGACCAAGTGGTCGATTGTAGTCCTTGTTCCGTAGGAGACAGTAGAACAAGGTCATCAGCATAACACACTGACACAAGACACATGACACATGACACTTCACCTCTCCATGTAGGAGGGAGAGACCAGGAGCAGCACATTGATCCAACTGAACAGCAAGTTCATATACACATTAAAGAAAGTCCAACACCTCTTCTCTGGGGGAAGAATTCAGTTTGTTTGCCTCCAATTTTAGAGCCCTACTAAGAAATTGCATCCACAATTCTCCTTTGAAAGCCAGTGTTGCAAATCCTGGTGAAATATGGTCTAAATGTGAACGTTAATCTTCAAGTTGATGTTTTATCTTGGTGAAAAGTCTTAGACGTTCAGAATATCAGCCAGTTTACAACTAGAAGTCAACGTTGTGATCCCAGTTGGTGCTCACTGGGATAGATCATTTATTTTATTGTTTAGGTAAGATCTTGTGCCTACAATGAAGTGTGATGAGTAAAAGAAACATGAGCAGTTTATTTGGAGCTCATCACACCTGACACATTGCTAATAATCCCCCATTGTACAGGAAAACTGTGTCACACAGTACAGTAAGTACAGTAAGTACAAAGTTGAAGCAGGAACTGGGTCTGTGAACTGTGGTGGATGTTTACAACAAACAGTTATGGCTCAGCTTTGTTGTCTCTCTTTCAAATAACTAACCTGTCTGACTGACAGCTATAATACCAAACCATTAAGGTGTTTGCTGTGGTTTGAGGGGTACATTAAGAATTAATTAAGGGTATTTTAAGTATTGCTGTTTCATTTTTTCATTAACGTTTTGTTTAGTGCAGCTTGAAATGTTTAAAAGAGCCCTGTTACTATCCTTCAGCATCACAGCATTAGTATATGAGCATGTGTTTCTCTCACACAGGGCAGACACAGAGCAGAGGGAGATCACGGCCTTGGTATTCGACCCTGTCAGCTCGAGCAGCACCTTAGAGACTGGATCCACCTGTCTGATTGGACCAGGACCTTAGAAGTAACCCGTTGTTAATATCACAGTGAATTGTGTCGACACATGTGCCCCCCACTCCCTCCCCAGCCTGCTCTCTCCGCTCTTAAAGAAAGTTGTCTGCAGAACATCACCGACTGTGGAGTTGTCAGAGTCTGCTCAGAACCCCATACATCATGGAGGCTGTGTGAGAAATTAGTTCCTTTTCTTCCTCTGAAAGCTCCACAGTCCACATCCTCCTCTGCACACATTGACACACACAGCGTGTACTCCAGGACAATACTACGACGAATACAGTAGTGTTCTTGCAGCAAACGTAATGACAAAGCAGGGAGTCGGAAAGGGCTTGAAAAGAAAAAAATAGAACCAACTTTCTGTCAAATTTATGTCAACTTTCTCAGGTCATAACTATTAAAATAAAAAATATTTAAAAAATAAATATTTTTGGAGTAAAGAGAAATATGTTCTCATCAGTCGGGGAGAATGGTTTAACATCTCAAAACTGATGGTGTGGCTCCCTCTACTGTACGAACAGGGAATGGCTGCTCTGTCGCCGTAGGTAATGGAGTGAAAAACCCTGCGTGAATTTTAAGACAAAACTGATAACTTCAAAACAGAATGCAAAATAGATTACTATCCCCATCCATACTGTGGACATTTATCAAATAATCTTTCTTCTAAATTGGAAATGTCATAATCCTGTTTTTCAGTCCCCTGCACTCTCTGTCGATATTCCTCAATAAGTATGCATTTTAAAAAAGTAAACTGAAACTTTGGAAATGAGAAAGAAAGCAAAGGAATCAGACTTTTCAAATAAATTATGACCTATGACCATCTCTGTGGAGCGATGAAGACACTAACCATCATCACATTAATACTGTACATGAAACTAGCACAAATATCATATTTCCATCATGTTTACACATGTTTTGGTTTGTTTAAGGTTTCACTGGCATTTTGTTTGCTGCTGCATATCGTTGTCTCCTCTTTTTCTGCAATGGTTTAATGGCAGCCAACTGAAGAATTAGTGCCACCAGCTGTGTATCTCGATAAAATACCCCTAATATTCAAATAACAGTAGTGGATGGAAACATGCATTCATACACAATGTCTGGTAAATTTAAAAGAAAAAAAATGTTGTATTAAATTTGGGTAAAACTTGACAAATCTTCCCTTTTCAGGTGAATCACGTTGCAAATATTCATACTCACCCACAGTGTTTGCTGTGATTCAGAACCCAGATTAGATCCAAACTGTTAAAGAGAATTTATAGAACAACCAGAGATCACACACCAGGAAATTTCAGATACACTTATTACATAAATATTTATTCATCAAAATCTATAAAGGACAGAATAAATAACATACAAGGCATTGTGGTATTGGTTTAAATTCAAATATCTATCATGAAAGTATTTATTATAGCTTCAATAAATAATAAAATAAAATGAAATAGAACATAGAGGAAATTAAACCATTCAGCCTGGACCTGAAAGCCGTGTAATATGCAATCATCCACCAAATTCCCTTTAAATCCTCTTGAGTGCTTTACCGAAGCAGACAAAGGTTGGAGAACGTAACCTCCTTTTAACATTGTTGGTAGAAATAAAAGAGATTGTTGCTTGAATAATATCTTCCTCTGGGTTTAATCTGTTGATAATTAGAATACGGTGAGCAGTGCAAAGAGACCATAGAGCAGGGCACATGGGTAAGCGACCAACAGCTGCTGGCCTTCCATAGCCAGGGTGGAGATGAAGATCTTGGAGGCAGAGAGAGAACACCAGCAAATTCCTAACACAGCCAGAACTGTACCCAGGACGCCTCTGTGAGAACAAAAAACTTGAAGCATTTTAACCATGAAAGTCAACCTGACCTGAACTAACTGAATCCTGCATGTTAGTGTCATCTGACTGTTTTCCTTGTTGGTCCAAACTAAACAGACCATTAACATGCTTGCTGATTGACGAGGATGCTGGTGACAGAGTTTGATTGTTAAATGGTGGTATCAGTGTCACAAGCTGGAAGCATCTATTTCAGGCAGCTGTGCCAGTTCATTTTTCCCATAGACAATGTAACATGACTCATGACATGACATGCCATGAATTGGCAGTTAATCATCAGTACAAAAAATTAACAGCTATGTTAGAAAATGTCTGGTTATATGCTAAAGTCGAAGGTACATGCCTGTGTACATAGCAATTGCAGTATATATGTTAACTACGACTCCCAAGGTGCATTTCAGCAAGAAATATTCAATCACTGAGCTTTAATTCTGTGACGTGTACACATGCTACAGCTTAAATCAATTGAGTTTCAAATTATATGTCAATTTTGGATGAATTCAGCAAATACGGTGGGGTGTTTTGTTCTGATCTACACTGAAGAAATGCTGTGGCCGATGACATTTACAGAACACAAGAGTGTCCATCCTATTTTGCATATGTAAACACAAGTTAGATTCCACAAACAACATTTATGACCCCCTTTCATGCTCAACAACATCCAATAAGTAACAAATAGAAACAGTATAATAATACACAACCACTGAATGGACTTACTGCAACGAGTAGAAGACGGCAACTGCAGAGAGGGCCACTATGGGCAGCAGGCAGTAGCCCAGGACGCTGGCCACACAGCCATAAGACACTGCCTGGGAACTCATCAGACTCAGCAGAATGTACATCCCAATACAGGCTGTAGCACTGAGCCCATACACATAACCAAAGTGGGCTTTACCTGCCTGAATATATAAGAATAAAGAAACAAACAGCCACTTGTTACATCTACTGTACATTTCATTCATTTCATTTCATCAGCAGTGAATACTGAATAGGGTTCCTAATAATCGCCATATACTTGGTTGACATTCGATTCGCAGTAGTACCATGCTAGTAGCTCACCATCATTAAAGTGACCCCCAGTGCCACGCAGAAGAGGATAGGACCTGTCAGATCAGTCTCATTCATAATGCTGCCATCTGCAGGCTTAAGAGGGTTCAACACTGTCAGTGTCTTCTGCCAGATGTGCTCAAAATTAATGCCAAGTTCTAGACAATGAACAGAAATGGAAAACAAATAATTGAATACCCAATATTTGTACTTTGTTGTACGCTCATCCAATAAATCTTTCTGATTGTTAGTATGGGGTGAAGTCCCAGTGCCATGTGGCTTTCATTTGGAGTTTCAGTGATTAGTTGGTTCCCCAGCTGTTACCTGGGGTCAACACATCTGACCTCAATATGAGCCGGCTATTGCTAGAATGATTCACAACGAAAACAACATAGGTAGTTACAATGATTTTATAATTTTTACCCTTAAGAAGGGTAGGTTCCTCTTCAGGAGAATCTTTTCCTGTGCTTCCCACAGTCCCAGAAGTTGTTGCAGGTTGGTAGAACTGTCCAGTGTACTGCTGCTCCATGGAAAGATCTCCCGACATTAAAGCCTGTGCACAACTGAAAACAACAAGACACTAGAATTACCGTCTTGTGGTTGTATGCCTCCGCCAACCTGTCAAGTTCCAGTTTACATCCATGTCTGTCCAAAATGTCAACACTTATCCTGTGAGACATTTTTGTGAAATTGTAATAATTAACAAATGAATTTTTAACTGATTTCCAAAAATGTGTTTTGTGAGGCCACAGAGACCTTGCCTTACACCAAATTATAATTAGTTGCTTGAGTCCAAGTGGACGTTTGTGCCAAATTTGAAGAAATTACCTCCAGGCATTCCTGAGATATCACGCTCAAAATGGGATGGATGGACAACCTGAAAACAAAAAGCCTCCAACTCTCTGAAAGACTATAACATTTGTAATGTCATAATAACAATAATATTGTGTGCTTTCAAGGTGGGCAAATCTACCAGCAAAAACTCCCTAGGTTCTATGTGTCATTAATCAGTGATGTTCAAGTCATTCTAGGATTTATTTAGAGTAAAACCTCGCTTGCAATACACGCTTTACCAACACATTGCATGCCTACTTTTACTTTAGGTTAGTGCCTTCCAACATATCCCATAATGCATTTTAACAGCATCAATTAAAAGGCCTTGACTTCTGGTTCCCTCAAGTCAAGTCAATTTTATTTATATAGCCCAATATCACAAACCACATATTTGCCTCAAATCAATGAAATGTGTAAGGCCTGTGTAAGACCAAATATAACTGAATTTATGGATACATCATTTAAGAAACAGGATGAAATCATTAATTAATATATTTTGAATTATAATAAATTTTTGGTTAAGGTTGTACAAATCAAGGAGATCATTTTACAGGTGCTTTCTTTGTTTAGATTAGGAAACAGAATCGTGTGAAGAAGAGTGTTTTTTGTCCAGATGGTGAGAAGAGAATTTTTTGAGGATTCCAGGAAATACCTTCAGAACAACGAGCCGTACGTTTTGTTAAAGGTTCTGTTTCTGTTTACATTCTGTGTTTCTCTCAAAAACACATCGTGTGTATCCTTGTGGTCTGGAGCAGAAATCACATCACATATTGAATATTGCAGTCTTCACTGTTGCTGCATAGAGGCCAGTTCATACTTTCTGTGTCCGCAGACCATCTGCGTTCAGCCCAAAATGTATGACTGTGCGGACTGCCCATGATCCTGTTTCGTTCAACACTCCAGTCCGGTTGGTGGTGTATGCACCTCTAGCTTGCTGGCGAGAAGAAGAAAAAGATAGCAAACTGAAAAATTGTTTTTGAGAGAGCGTGTGAGGGGATGTGCCATTACATGAATACAAAGACAGCCAAATGGCGTTGAACTGACAAACAACGTAATGTGGAGTGTGGATCGAAAAATGCGCATGTGTGGAACGTATTACCAGCACGGACCATCAGTTGCATCAATCTTTCACTATTGCCTTTATTGTGTTTCTTGATATCTTACAGCCACCTGTTGAACAGTGGCATGAAACCATTGGCTGGATGAGTAACATGTCAGCCTTGTGCAAACTTTTAGTGGCGAGAGGCACAATTTAGAGCCATCTTCAGAAGTCTAAAGACTTACGTGTCATAATAAGGCGGTCCTGTGGAATTGTCAGTATCGTAGTAGGCCACAGTGTGACCCTGGTCATCAATGTAATATCCTGTCTGGTAGAAGTCCTGCTCAAAGTTCTGAAAGTCCTCCATGCTGATCAGGAATAATAAAGTGAAGACAAAATAACACAATAGAAAAAAATAAAGTAGCATTTCATTAGTGTAGAGAGGAGAAAAGAGAGGCTTCATCAATGCCTCACTGAATGTTAAATATTTCAGTCAGTGTCAAGGCTTGCAGCTCCTTGAAAATGTTACCTCCCAATCCGAAATCGCTTGCATCTTTATATTTGTATCAGCTAGTACAATTAGTACATAAATAACCCAAGTTCCATGCACGTTCTCCTTGGTGCTGCTGTCGTTACCTACAATTTAATACATGCATTCATTTAGAAAGGCATTTAAATAGCACAGAGATGTTCAGTTCTACTGTTCACTGTCTAACCCTCAGACTGGGAAACTCTCAAAGACCATGGTATAATGACAGTCAACTCGAGAACGAGACAGGCTTCTTCATAATTTGGTTTGGACTGATGAGCATCACCAGTTTTCTTGTCTGCTCTGTGAAACATCTGTTCATCTCCGCTCATTGTAATAGCAGGAAAAGCACAGGTGGAGCTAATATTAATAACTAATAAATGAAAGATGGCTCCGACTCAGCAATTATTACAATGTAATGCAACAAATAATAATGTTATTTGTGATACTTAACTTAACTTTCAATCCTCATTTTATATAATTTATATAACAGTCAAAATATGGTCTTTGACGTATATAAAGTCTGATTCTAAATCATGGAAAACTATCTAAATATATAACAGTGTTCATAATTAAGAGCATTTAAGCTCTTAATTATCAAACCTCTTGTTTCTCAATAATCTCACCTGTTTGTGTCTGCAGTACGCAGTAGGCTTCCTCCCAGCCACTTCACAGTCGCGTGCAGTTGTCAGAGCAGACAGCATGTGAAGCCCAGACTGGTCGGATATTCTATTAATAGTTGGCTATTTTTGGATTTGTTCTCAGGAATATGACAGGTGTTCAGCACACTAGTTCAATCTCTAGGGACTTGGAACGGACCAAGTACTGAGGGTGGATTGGTATCTGGATAGGTTTGCCTCTTCCTTGAGCAAGGCACCGGACCCCCACCCTGCTCCCCCTGGTGATGTATAATAGCTGCCCACTGTTCCTAATACTCAGATGGGTTACATGCAGAGTCTAAAATTATACTGTGTGTGCGTTGCTGTGTACATGTGTGACGATTAAAAAAGATTTGATTTGAATCCTCCATTTCCATTTCCACGATGGAGTTGCTTTTCTTTTTGGATCCAAGCAGTGGTCATATACGAGAATAAAATATTGGTAAACCAAAAGAAATCAAAATTCCAGCGGACAGCATAGTATAGACACTATTTTGTCGCTCTTTCTTGATTTTAAAGTAATTTGTTAATAAAATAGTGTCTGGAATTTTGATTTATTTTGGTTTACTTTGGTTTACCCTGCACCAGCTACACCCAGGAGAGAAGCATTGCTGGAAAAAAGAGAAGCACTGCTGAGAATGGGGTAACTTCACAGATTAATAAAGCAATTAAACAGATTAATAAACTGTGAGCAAAAAAAGCGAACTATTATTATTTGTATAAGTTGTTTAACTATTTATTCTACAAAATTGTCCTGTAAAATATTTCTCAGATAATAGTTCATGTATCTAATTTGAACTAAAATCTGTTTTGCACAAAGTGTCATGGTCTAGGTGTTTTCCCACTTTATTTTGTAAAGTTCTTTGCCATTGTGTCTTGTTAAGTTTGACTTCCTGTCTGTGTGTAATCACCCTGCCACCCTTATCTTGTTACCTGCCCTCTCCAGCTGTGTCTCGTCTGTCATTAGTGTGTGTGTGTGTATATATACACTTCTCTTGTTTCATTGTTTCATGTCGGTTCGTCGTCTATGGCTCCCATGTCTGTGAGTCCACTGTTTCCTCGTATTTCCTCGTACCAGCCTGGTTTGTTTTTTCAGTTTTTGCTTTTGCCTGTTTGTAGTTAGTTGTTTTTTGTAAGCTTTTTATAATAAAGCTATCTTTTTGTTAAATGACCCTCTGTTATCTGCGTATGGGTCCCCACAGTTACCTTACCTCCTTGAAAGATCGTGACAGAACGAACCGACCAGAAGATGGACACAGCAGAAGGTTTTGATGAAGAGGATTTTGAACTTTCCTACACATTGATGTGTTTCTTTGGAGAGTGGAAAAGAGCCCCCTGTAGGTAGGTCCAGGTGCTCTCAGGGTGGCCCATAGGGAAGTGGCTGAGAAGCCCTGGTTGCGAAGTTGTTGTTTTTTTACCGGACTGGATAAAGTCCCTCACGATCAATAAAGTATCGATCGATCACTGATCCTCCTGCTCCAGCCTCTGACCCATTTCTCGGATCTCGCCTGGCCCTGGGAGGGCCTCTGAGTCTTCAGAGAGCTTTCAGGCTTAAGAAGAGATCCAGCCGTCCCAGAGGTGGTCATATAAGCTCCAAGTCTGTCCCTTACCCAGTTTCCGCTGCCGAGGTGCCTCAGTCCCCACAATCCTCTCCCCTGCCCGAGCCCTCTTCCAGGCCCCTGTCAAGTCTCCAGTTCCCGTTGCTGCACTGTGGCGGTACAAATTTCCTCCGGCACTCTCATTAGAGGTTCCACTGCTGAGCAGCTACGCCCGTCCGGCCGACGTCCTGAGCGGGTTTCCCTCATTTAGTTAGCCTTCTGTCCCTGAATGTCCACTTCATAAGAAGCCTGCAGGGGATTTAGGAGCAAGCCCCTAGAGGAGTGTACCATTTTCTTAAAAGAAAATGGCGTATGATTCAGATGCTGTGCTACGATCACTCTACCATGAGGAACTGCAAGGCAGCCATCAAAGGTAGGGAATGTGACAGTGCAGCCTTTCATCCAGGACCATCCTCTTTTATCTTCAACTGTGCACGGTGGGGAGGGAGTAGCTGAAGCACTTCATCTTGCCATCACTTCGAAGTTTACTGAGGTCTGTGGAGATGGTAGGAGAGGTCCTGCTCCAAGATCTGCCGAGCTAAGGTTTACCCAGAGGGCTGCCCAGAGAACACAATCAAGCTCTATGTAATCCTAGATGACCAGAGCAACTGATCGCTTGCCAGAAGTGAGTGCTTACCAATACTTATTGCATTACTTTACCAGATCCGAAAGATCTGATTCTTCTTCTCCTGGGACGTGACGTCCTCCAGGTCCACAAAGTGCAAAAACAATGGAATGGACCCAACAACACCCCCTACGCACAAAGGCTCGACTTGGGCTGGGTTGACTGACGTTTGCGACACCCTCTTCTTTGATGGCTGTGCCATAGGAAGCACCATCTTCGAAAGGTCAAAGAATGATGACAAATTTGGACTGTCTATCTCAAATCATGGATGGAGAAATGTTGATGGATAACAACAAAGGAGCAATGGAAGCATTCCCCAAGAAGATTGTGCGAAAGAACTCACAGATCTCGACCTGGACGTTGCTTAAGCTCCTATCCAACCCAGCCTAGGACTCAGCTGGGATCTGAAGAAGGACATATTTACTTTCCACACTGTGAAGCCATTTACACCCAGAGGGATACTAGCTACGACCCACTTGGGTTTGTCGCACCCATGACCATCCAGGGAGAGTTCCTGCTATGACAATTATGAAGCAAGGCTCTTGACTGGGATTCTCTCCCTTCTGAAGATAAAGAAGAAGAATGGAACACCTGGTGGAAATTACTGCTAATCTCAAGCATCTGGAGATTCCCAGACCACCACCCTCTCTACAATCCTCAGATGCTTCTGTTAAAGTGTTTGCAGCAGTAGAACTGTTGCAAACTGAGAAAATACTAATCTAGACTGTTCTGAGAGAAGCTTACAAAAAAGGGCCAGCATTGCAAATGGAAAATACATTGCCAATGGAAAATACATTCCAAATTGGCTTAAACATGATGCCATGGACTTTTAAGAAGTTCCCTGTGATTGTTCCAGGTTGCAGCCATGCTTGTTGGTGTTAGGAAATGTATCAACAGCATTGTGCGTGTGTCCACATGGGGGATCCTAGGAGCAGATGATGGGTGTATCTAGACGCATACTGGATTCCATGTTCCAACCCCTCTTGCTTGACACATGATGTTCTGTCTACTTTGATGGTAGAGGTCACAGGAAATCGTCAATTCAAGACCTCTTACTCCTATCTCAATGGACCCAGATTCACCTTTTCTGTTGATGCCAGCCATGCTCCTCACGCAAAAGGTCTGCACTCTCTTCCCCCTCAAGGTGACTTCAAGTAATGAAAATGTATTTTGAGAACAGTTTGTAACCAAAGCATTGTATCTCTGTTTTTGTTTTAGTTTTGCAAAAGAAAGAAAAGAGAGGAGCTGGAGCTGGAGCTGTTGCCCCCGCGACCCGACCCCGGATAAGCGGTTGAAGATGGATGGATGGATGAAGAAAAGAGAACCCAGTAAAATATCTTGACTTTACTTCTGTGGTTGACTTTCTCTCAACCCTGTTGGCTGTCAGTTTATGCATGGATGGGACACTCATCAGGGAGAGAATACTTTGACTGCAGCAGTGCTGGGAGAGAATGGTCAAAGAGAAGATTGCAATGCACACAATAATTCATGAGGAAGTGAGCATACTGATAATAATAAAAGAAAGACATAGTGCTCTCAAAAAACAGGAAAAAAAATTATATGGACAATTTAATAGAATATGAAAGAGAGAGAGCCATAGCACGCAAAATAATTAAAACAGGAAATTGACTAAAAGGAATACCTGGAGACAGTTCTTCTATATGAAGATAGAGAGATGTGGGGCATGTATGGAATATGGTTAAAAAGATGAGTGGGAGAAGGATACACAGTAAACAATTGTGTGTGTGTGTGTGTGTGTGTGTGTGTGTGTGTGTGTGTGTGTG
>CALSCE010009471.1:3865-43292 GCA_943593645.1 Bovichtus variegatus | reverse complement strand
TATATATATATGTGTGTGTATATATATATATATATATATGTGTATATATATATATATATATATGTGTATATATATGTGTATATATATATATGTGTATATATATATAAAAAATATACAAGGAAACATCATATTGAAAATAGGTTAGTGCAGAAAGAGGAAGACTGAAGGACAAGGGTGGTAGATCTAGGAATCAAAGGACTGATAGAGACAACAAGTTCAGGTTCAAAGGAAACCGGTTTAATATCCAGAAAAAAACTTCTTTATAAAGTCATGATTGAGATGTTTTGGATTTTAGTTTTTTTGTTCAGCCACATATGAGAAAGCAGTCATGATGTTACACGCTCCGGTACAGTAGGTAGCAGCATGCACTTTCAACATTGGTTTGTAGGCCACCAAAGAAGAAGAAGAAATAAGTGCACAGTTTGTGATGCGTGGTGATGTTGCGCAGTAGTGACTCTTCTCGGCACCTCTTCAAAACAGGAAACAAAATAAGTGTGTCATGTGATTAATGGTTGCGCTTCTTGTGTGGTGTGTAACGAGCCTAGTTGAAGGTATGTGAACCCATTTCATGTTTTCATTTGTGTTTTTGTTTGGCCTGTTATTTTATCATCTCAAATAAATGTTGAATGCAGAAGCACTTATCTTGCTAATTGGCCAACATGTTAACGTTACTCCAATGGATCCTGTTTCTCTCCACAGCTGCCGAGCACTCTGCCTAGCACCATGGCTGATGTGAGTCTGTCTGACTGTCTGTCTGTCTGACTGTCTGTCTGTCACTCCAGACTTTCTGTCTTTATCTAACACAAGAGAAATAAATTAAAAACAAAATATATTTTGCAATAGAGTTGTTTATCAAAAAAGAGGCTTGCATATTCTGTATGTGGTATATAACGTTCCAAAGTGTCGGCAACATTCGTCTCGAAGGACAAAGCGACACATGTCTGAATGTACTGTGTAAAATGTTAGAGTTTATGGAACATAACGTTAGCTCGTTGGCTGTCTGTGTGCCGCATGTAGTTCCACACTGTAACGAGAGCTAGAAAGCTATCCTGCTGCCGACGCAGGGTCTTCACAGAGGAGCTAACAGAACTCTTTGGAGGAGCTCGACAAGCTCGCAGAGTCTGTCAGTAAGGTGCTTAGTGACGCTCATGTATCTAACGTGTTATTTTCTATCCGACATATTTTATTGCAGGATTTGAAGAGATACCTATACAAACAGTTGCAAAGGTGTGTATGATGAATACATATGTTAATGTCCCAGTGGACAGGGAAACTATAGGGTGTGTTGTGTGGAGTCATATTTAAACTCTGTGTTGTCCTTCAGTGTGGAAGGTCTTCATGCTGTTGTAGTGACGGACAGGGATGGTGTCCCAGTTATCAAAGGTAAGAAACCCTTTTCTGAAGCCTTCCGTTCTCATCTTGTATATTGGAGAAAATACTGTATACTCCTTTTCCTCTCCTTTTATATATTTTAGTGATATTTGGCACCTGGTTTCCTCAGTCTCATCTTTATTAGTTAGAATAATTGGTTTTCAGTTCACAGGCATATTTAAAAATGACAGGATGGTAGGTGGAGACTCTTTTATTTGCTGTATATAATACTGTAAGCTGTTAACATGAATGAAAGTTGAAATTTAAGGGAGACTGATTGGTTGAATCACACTGGTTGATGAATGTCATGTTTATTACAGAAGAATGAATTGTATTTTATTTTATTTTATTTGATAGGGACGATGCAATTTAACATTGTTTCAATACCGAGCATGAAACTGATTTTAGAGTTCATTGCTAATTTTCAACTATTGTCCCTGGTGGGCTTTGCAGCATGCATTCAATGTCTGTTTGTGTATTTAACTTTAAGCTGCTGTAGCCTTTACGTTAATGAAATGGCATCCAGTTCAGAGTTGAACTGTGTTTCAGGAATGTAACATTCAACCTCGTCAGATAGGTGTCACAGCTTTTACAAAAAGATGAGTAGGCTCAGGGGCTCATTCAGACACGAGGCTCGCATGAAAAATTCCCAACACATTTGAAAAATGAAATTCAGTTTAAAAACTGATTTATTGGATTACAATGTTTTGATTAAACAGTAAAAGGTTCAGGTGACTGGTGGTGATAGTAGTTCTGGGGATTCTCAAACATGCAGCATATCATTAAGGATCAGTTTCACTGAGAGGAATCCAGCTGTAGACTGAGTGTTGTAAGCAGAACATGGGTAAGTAGTATGTTTGACTCAAAGGGAGTAATAAATTACACTACGCATATATTCTGCATATTGTATTTGATATGAATGGTGTAAGCATAAAGAAGGAAGAGCAGTCATTCACTGACTGGAAGGTTATTGTTGATAACATTGCTTCTGTGTCTTTGCAGTTGCCAATGACAACGCCCCGGTCCACGCTCTGAGACCTGGCTTCTTGTCCACTTTTGCTCTGGCCACAGATCAGGGCAGCAAGCTGGGCCTTTCCAAGAACAAGAGCATCATCTGCTACTACAACACCTATCAGGTCATACCTCAGTCCTCATTATCAAACACCATCATCATCTACTACTACATCTACAGTGTTGCTGAGTGGAAGGGATTTAGTTGGTTGCAATCTGCAAATCCTACAGACTGTCCCTATAAAATTCAGTTAATAAATGCATCTTTAAATGAGATTTTACAGATCGCTGTGCAGGCTGCAAAAAACACAATCAGTGAAATTGGCAAACAACCTACAACAAAACAATGTTATGCTATGTTTGAATCTCTCACCTTTTTTATTTGATCTCCTCCTCATCACATCAGCTTCAGCTTTCTCTACCAAAATATATGCTGGTCTGAAGTTGGCACATTTTTCCTTTTTATGAACACCAGTTTCGTGTGGGCCATGTTTGTGGTTTTTGTGCATATGTATCGATTATACATCTGACCTCAGATGTCTTGTGAAAATCTGAAATAAGGCTGTAAATTAGACGTTTTATCATGATACCATATTTTTTTAATTCTTTTGATGGTACTATATCTGCTGATTAATTCCGAGGCATGCGACTTATATGAGATGATATCATATGCCCATGAACACAATCGGTTACATTTATATCGGCTCACAAAAAGCAACTAAAATATGTTATGACAATTGTATTACTGGGCTACATTTAAATGAAAAACTGTTGATCTTTTAAAGAAAAAGAATGAAAATAGACCTGTTGTTCACTATAAAGTGCCAGTGCTTCAGTTAAGAATTTCAAAATAAGGGTGTATCTTTAAGCTGATGACATGTATCTATTCTTTCACTTTGCATCAATGATATTAGATTGATATATCAATCCAGATCGATGGATCATTACACCCCTACTGATTCATAGACGAGCCCTCATATTACACACATGAGCTGAAAACCCTGTTCTCAGGGCGCTGACACACCAAGCCACAGCCTATCATTTTTGAGTTTTTAAAAAAACTTTCCTTAAGGTTTTTGGCCTAACATGTCTGTTTTCTCTGTGTTGAACAGATTGTGCAGTTTAATCGGTTACCACTAGTCATCAGTTTCATTGCCAGCAGCAACGCCAACACAGGTACTATCTCTGTGATCAGTCCACTGTCACAACACTTCTCTCAAAGCCATGCATACTGTATACTAAAGAAAATTAAGCACAGATATCATTATGAATCAACAGGGATGAGTTCCAATAATTGGTCAAATATTGGGATTGGTTAAGCTCTGCGGCCGACAAAGCCCTAATGAATCTTTCATTTACAACCTCTCTTTTGTCTTTTTCTGACAATCTAGACATAAAAAACATGTGCTAACTCAGCAACATGTTGTACGTTGTAATCAATCATTGCTTTACTTTAACGTTCCAAAGAGCAGAGACACTTTACCACAGTCAACAAAACAACTACAATATGCAATATTTGTGGAAGGGTACTCACGATGAGTCTGACAAATATTCAACAAATGAAAAACCCATTAGACAGAAGCTTACTCAGGTTAGACTTTAAACCTCTTTATAATATTCTTTAGGGGCAGTGTTTTTAGTGTGAGGCTTTTTTCATTCTTTTGTCATTTCTAACATGATCAATGGAATATTTTTTTAAAACCTTAAAGTAGTTGTAGTGATTCAGCAGCCAGTTGTCATGGAATTGTAATGTTCAAATTTCAAAACTTTTTTAAAAAAAAATGGATTTGAACTTTATCGTAGTAATTAATCCTATAATGACCTGTGTTCTGTTGTGCTGTGTAGCAGTGAGTTTCTTATAGTTTTTCTTATATTTCAGTCCGTCTGTGTGACCTATTGAGAGGCTCTCCAGATACAGATGTGTCTGTTACAGGCACTACTGCAGTAGCCACAGCTGGAGTAGGTGGAGCAGCACAACCAGCATGTGCCAGCGTTTTGATTGAAAGGTCTAAAACCCTGCTAGAAGCAGCACTGTTTAGGCCTCCTGGTTAAAGCATCATTCTGTAATAAATACTGTATGTGACATATTTGTGCTGTGCCTACATTAGTGTTGAACATGCTGACACATTTTCCACATGTGCCTCTCTAGTTGGTTGAACATGAACACTCTGTGTCCTCAGGTCTCATCATGAGTCTGGAGAAGGAGTTGGCTCCACTCATAGAGGAGCTGAGGCAGGTGGTGGAGGTGACATAAGCTCTGACGGACCGTCTCTAATGGTGCATTCAGGTCACTTCATCTTCATCTGTTTACGTCATGATGGAACTTTCCTGTTCTCTTTTCCTTCTGTTGACTTTGCTTTCTGCCATTTTCTGTAGAATGTAATCTGCTTCTCATCAGCATTTTCACAGCTAAAAAAGAGTTTATATGTCCAGTCAAATGTCAACAAGTCTGAATAAATGTTTCCATTTTAGCAACTTAAGTGATTTCCCTGCCTTTTTTTCATTAAGGTTTTCATGTAAAAATACACATTGTTCATCCCGTAGTCTTAAGGTAAAGGTCAATTTCTCCATACACTTTATTACACGTATACACTGACAATTACATCCTTTGGTTGAAGGGTTACCTTAATGTGATGCCTTTCATGTATTTTAAAGACATATTCCTGTGCTTTAAGTTAAAACACTTTTTGCATTTGTCTCCTATGCTTCAGACTATCTAGTTAAACAAGGAAACATAAAACCGTATGAAAATATAAACATACTTACCAGTGATGCCAATGCTGTTCCTGCTTTATTGTCCGTCAATGAAAAATAGGGCAGGTTTTCTTTTTTTTATTACTTATTTGACGGTCAGTGTAGAGATGGGCCGGGAGTCGAAACAGAATATTTCTATCCAATCTGTTTACATTTCTGCTCTTCTTTACTAATTAATTTGCCTAATAACATTGCACATACTCAAACCTCCATAAGTTGTATGAAAAAATGTGACGGTTAGAGAAGAAAACATGTCGTTTAGTGATTTCTTGTTCAAGTTTGACTAATTCAATTAATTCCTGCTGCCACTTAGATCAGTGCTCAGATAGATCATGAGTTTTTAATTTAACGTTGACCTTGAAATGTCAGTTTGCATGTTGATGTTGTCCCTGCTCAGCTGACTGGTGTCATCATTATGTGCATGGACACAGGTCACCTGACTACATCTTAGTTATTGCTGCTCCTGCTTGTGCTACATTGTAATTATCTATTTTATTTTAATATGTCAATTTCCTGAATCCTTATATTACGTGTTATAAGTTTTTTAAATTAATTTAATAATTTTTTACAGACAACATATCCCTGCATCCCCTGCACCTTAACTCTAAATAAATCCTTTAGAGCCTGTACAATTTTTAGTTTTTAAATTTTAATGGAAATGAATTAATGTATTTCTTTTTAGTCATGGGATTCAATGTATTATTTTCAGTCTCGTAGGTTTTTGTTTCCATGTCGGAAATATAGATTTTAATAAAGAAATATATAATAATAATAAGCGGTAGCTTAATAGATCTGTCATTGTGTTGTTGGAGCTTAGTTTTGTTAAGATGCACTTTTGTATTGGATGTTGTATGTAATTAAAATTGTCACTACACTCTTGTCTTTTAATTCAATTTATATCACAGAAAAATGACAAAATGTGACTAGAAGATTCATTAGGTATATATATACTGTATATCCTGTATAACTGTTTGACATTTAGTGTCCTATAGATCCACACATGCAACACAAACCACTATTGAGGACGACAGAGTAGGATCTCCTCATTCGTCAAAGAGATTTCCTATTAATACATTAAATATTTTATGACTTTAATCATCCTTTTACAGTCCAATACAGTTGCAGTATCCAGACTGCTGTGGGGCATTTATAGGGGTGTAGCGATAACAGTCCCACATAAACTGCTCTAATGTTTCCTTCACGCGTGTTTAGAGATTTGGGACATCCTTCAACATGGTGTGTCTCGATCGATTTCCGGGTCAAGTGATTGAGGAGAGAGAACAGAGGAGTCGAAGAGGGACATTGGGATGAACCCTTGGTCTTATAGAATCATGCTAGCAATATTCTTGAAGCTGTTGTTAAAGCAAATGTTAAACATACATGGAAGAAACATCCTAAGGGTCAGAGAAGCAGCAAAGTAAGACAGCTAACACTGGTGACGGTCACATCCAGGTTAGCCTCCAGTCAGTACACTGAGGGAAATGTGATGCTTCATTTTACTTTTCTCTTAAATGGTGCTCTTCTTCATTGTTCATTCTCCTATGAACGTTTCCATCTCCGGGGTCTAGGCTCACAGCAGTTATCGACCTTTTCTTATCTGTGACTGGAAACAGAGAGCGTCACTGCTGGCTGCAAAAAGGCACAATGCAACTGAGTGAAATCAACTGATCCTTTCAATACTATTAGGTTATTAGACTTCCTCTGTTTCCCAGAATGCTTTAAAACAATCCTAAAGAAAGTCGACCTTGCACAGCACATTCTCAATAGTTCTTTAGGTGTTTTTTCCCCCCTTTGTTACACTATGATATGGAGTAAGAGGCGGAGGCCCTCCAGCCGTTTGAGTTACACTTCCGGCCAGCAGCACTGTGTAAAAGTAAAACAAGCAGTCTGAACAAACTCACCAGTTTCCACCTCAGGATCTTGATCCATTCATCTGCCTCCAAACCCGTCTTTGCACAGAGATAAAATGTTCTGTCAGGGAACACCAGGCTGTGGACACAAAGAGGCGAGGAGAGCATTACATTCCATAATCTAGTTTTTCGCGAGAAAGCAGACATTTAATTTAATCTCTTGTTTTAGAGCTATTCCTCAGAAACATTGGTTTCATAGTTGGGTTTAGAGAAGCTGTTTGTCAAGTTTAAAGGAAGGGTTCACTACTTTTTCTTTTCTTTGTCTATCTTACAGCTATAGTCAATATGTACATTGAAAGCATTAAGCATTCCCCAGCTGACCTGGTGTACTCTGATAAAAACACACTTAACAATTCATTGCAATTAATACATTGTAAATGTAACAATTGAACACATTCTTTTTTTTTTCTTTTTATAAAACTTAAAGAGTTTGTCAAGCTCTGCGTTGCAGTTGATGTTGCATGTTTTTAGATAGCTCAGGTGGATTTACCGAGTAAGTTTAATTCTGTACAGTCTGTAAAGCCCACTGAGACAAATGTATAATTTGTGATATGGGCTATATAAATAAACTTGATTTGATTTAATTATGGGTAGATATTATTTAAGTATACATTTGTAACCATTACAAATACAGTTGAATGTATGATATTGTGAGAATAATCAAAAATGTAAACTGTTACAATGTGCCTTATTGTGTCCTTATTTAGATGTAATATGTGATTTGTAAGATGTTATTGAATTAAGTAACTTAGTGGCCAATCTACTGTGAAATAAGAAGCAATATTTGTAAACTGTGAAGCGGAAGAGTACACCACCTAAAAGGGTGACTGAAGATCTGATTGGAGCAGAGAAGCGCTGAGAGGCGTGGACACGCCTAAGTGCCAAGGGGCCAATAGGACCTGGCCCCAGCCAACCAATGGGAGAAGACTATACCTGAAAGGCAGCGGGTATAAAATATGTTGTAAACTAGAGATCGTGGCCGTTCTGTGGATCTGTGAGACAGAGTAACTACTTAAATGTGGTCTGTGGAACAGTGAAATGGGGCGGTCCTCAGCTGAGTACTTTTGCAATGCTCACCATATCATCATGGAATAAATACAGTTAATATGAAGAGAAGTTTTCTGAAATTGATTTCTATGCGTTTCTATTTCAAATTAAAAGAACACAACAAAATCTCCATTATGATAAAACAAAGACAAAAATGCTTTCACTGTTTTTTGTTTCTTTCAGTTGTATTTAAGGCACTAAATATTACCCATGAGCTTCAGCAGCCATTATATGACAGAAAGTAAATCAGAACCATAAAATCTCAATTTGAGCAAAACATATTCAGAACACTGAATTGCTGCTGCAATTATTGAGGAATTCACAGCGCTTAAGCTCTACTTAATTTGCACTTCCTGTTTAGACTAATATCTAACTAAGCAGCAGTGGACTTTGTGTAAAAAGGTAAATGTTGTAACGTCTGTAAAGCCACAGCTGTCCTTCAGTTCATGTGCACTTCTCATTCTCTCGTCCTGTTTGCGTCTCTTATTTAAGAACTTCCCCTTTTCAAACACCACAGATGTGACATTTTGCTGCCATGGGGAAGTTGCTGTCATCTGATACATATTGCAGTCTGTGTTATGAAGCACCCTATTTTTTCCCTGCCAATGCTACATTGTGAACAACAAATCCATGTCGTCATTGGCAGGGGGAGAGCTAGTGAACGTTAGCTGTTAGCTGTTAGCTGTTAGTAACCTGATCTATCTACTCCTGGAAGGATTAATCGTTAATCGTGATTAAATATTATAAGCAATTTACAGCCCTACTTTCAACATATAGATTATATAACTCAACATCATGAGTTACGCATAGAATTCCAGTCTCGGCCATGGTCATGGCATGCTGTTTCAGAGCTTTGAAACACATCTCAAAGCAGATTGAACTTGATTTAAGTATGGAATTTAGGTCAAGAGGTTTTTCAATCTGCATATTAAATTTTTTTTTTAAATATCATAGCACAGACCTTCTACTGGCATCAGACAAAGGACTTGTCTCTGTTCTTGTCTTGTTAGATCTCAGTGATGCTTTTCACACTGTTGACCAGGACATTCTGCTGCAGAGACTGGAACATTTCATTGGCAGAAAAGTCAACCGCACTAAGCTGGTCTAAATCCTATTTATCTGAGAGATCTCAGTTTGTACAAGTTAACGATGAATCCTCCATACAAACCAAAGTCAGTCATGGAGTCCCGCAAGGTTCTGTACTTGGACTCATTTCAATGTTATGCGAATGATCAAATCAAATCAAATCAAATCCATGAATGATACCCAATTATATCTATCAATCAAGCCAGATGAAACCAATCAATTAGCTAAACTTCAAGCATGCCTTAAGGACATAAAAACCTAGATATCTTGCAACTTTTTGAAGTTAAACACAAACAAAACTGAAGTTATTATACTTGGCCTCTGAAACGCATTTTCTAATGACATAGTAACTCTGGATGACATTAACTTGGCCTCCAGGACCACCGTAAGGAATCTCGGTGTTATCTTTGATCAGGATATGTCTTTTAACTCCCACATAAAACACATTTCAAGGACATCTACTTACGTAGATGAAATAAGGCATATCCTGTCTCAAAACTAGTCCATACATTTGTTACTTCAAGGCTGGATTACTGCGACTCCTTATTAGTCAAGGATCCACCATGAACGGCGTATTATTGACGTGGTTACAGATTTACAAGAGGGGTGTTCCGCACCTAGCATCTGGCATCCAGACACACACACTATTCAACTGAAGTGACATTTATTGACATAACTGTATACAAAAGGCTACAACGTTGCAAAAGCATATCAACACAAACCAACATAATAAATATCAGTAAACAATTTTCTAAAACAATATTAAAATCAGCCACCTGCCAGCTGACCAACTGAGCCACAGTAGGCCGACTGAGCCATCAGTCGGCTTGATTCCAGCTGGGACAGTTTTTCAGTCGGCTTGATTCCAGCTGGGACAGTTTTTTTTTTTTTTGTGCCAAAAAGTTGCTTGCTGTAGGTAGATGACGTGTGACCCACGCTACTTTTGCCGAGCAAAACAACATATAGCTTATCTGCGAAATAGCACAGAGTAAACTTGATGGCCTCCGCCACACTACGGCTGAAACTAACTTCTCTGCGACCTGCAGTGAAGAACTAACTCACACTAACTATGAAAGCAAGTTAGCTTTTTTTCTTTTTAAAGTTAAGAAGAATCCTTGCTCAGACTTGTTCCTTTGTAGGCTGATCATAACACTTAAGAGTGCAAATTGTTTTGCATTTCTGATTGGTTGCTGTGTTTAACACCAATTAAAGTTTGAATCTCAAACTATGTATGTAATTTTAATCTTAGATAATTTGAGTTTTTATAATAACATAATATAGCAGCCTAATAAGAAAAATAATATAATAATTTAACTACAAAATGTATATAATCAATATGTAATATAAATAATAAATACTCAGAATAATAATCATAATAATACAAACTGAATAATAATCAACATTAAAATTCAGGGGAGACAATTAGCCTACATTTTATTTGATGGGGGGCGGTAAGGGACCTGGATTATGGATAGGGGGACGCTGGCATAAAAATGTTTTGAGAACCACTGCTTCATGTAAAACACTAATGGTGACAACTGGCTGACATCACTTACCAGAAACAGTTGACTCTGTCCTGAGAGTAGTCAAACTGCACTGCAGAGCAGGCTCTCAGATCCAGGGTCCGAATGGGCTCCTCACACTGCAACAGAGACAGACACTGTAGATCTTAAACATACCCATACAAGCCCCACTTCTTGGTCGTCTGCAGGGCCTACAAGCAGCTTGAACTCAATACTCACTGAATAGTCACATTCTGTATACAAATATCCAAAAGTCACGTTGTGAAATAGCTCATTTAGCACACCATGTCCTGAAGCTGAAGAGAGACTCACCGCTTTGTCTTTGAAGTATTTGAGTTCATGTCTGTTGAGTGTGAACCACCTCTGTTTCCAGTTCTGCACAAAGTTTTAAAAGTCAGTGTTCAGACACTGAATCACATGTTTTTAAAGAGTCCTGCTTCACCACAGTTAGATGACATGTCAAACTCCACATGTCCTGATGATTTGTGTTCAGACACAGTGAGGTGTAACTCCCCTACAGCTCCACTGCTCTTACCTTCACAATCGCTCCTTGTTTCACCAGATAGCCTTCCTTTGTGCCCAGCTGAAAACACATGCTTTGTGTAAGTAGAAAATGAGTAAAGTAGTGACTTTTAAGATAATTCTGATTTATTGCAACTTGGATCTAGGCCAAAATCATTTTCACTGCACTTACTAGCTTTTTTGGAGCTTTCAACCACTCTCAGGGTTCTTCATCAGTGAACAATGTTGTTAGCTCATTTGTCCTGGGGTTGGTTCAGTAAGTCAACACAAGTATGGATATCCCATTACATGAAACCAGCTGGTTGCATATTGTGGAAGTGTTAACCTCTGTCTCATGACTGCTGGTCCATGACCTTTGACGACAAGACACAACTCTTATAGTTTGATGACAAAAGTTCCAAACTAAGGACAACTGAGCCAACAACTCCCTTCGTGGGTAAAGACTGACAGTCATGTTGAAAGCTTAGGGTCCCCAATGGTTAGGGTACATCCCACATACTGCAACTCTGTAAACTGTGAGCTGATTGGACAATCTGGGGAGAATGTTTTCATAACTATAAATACCCATGTTGTAATAATCCAGAACTGTTTTAAACCCGAGTAGATTACTTTGGTCACATCACAGAGGTATCTTGCTATATTTTGGTATCAACTGCTGTCATACCGATGGTGCACTGGGCACCAGGTCGTTTTCTGTGCGGCCCGTCTGTATGGTTGTGTGGACTCGCACAGACTCGTAGATGGATGGCTCCTCCACACGCCACGGGTATGGACTCTTCAGCACCATGAGGGTTCCTGGTTCAGAATGCAGAGGGGAGGTTATAGGCCTGAAGAAATACAATAACGCAACACACATGTGTGGCCCTTCTTTTTTGTTGTTCAATTGGAAAATGTGGACTGGAGATGTGTCATGTTGTACCATGTAACACTGGAAAATCAACAGCTTCAAATGTATGAAGTGGCTTTGAAGCAATGCTGTAATACCATCAGACTTGCACTATGGCTTGTTCCTCGTCAACCTGGAAATATTTATATCTATACAACCTGGAATTATTTTCATTTGAAATATTTTTCTTTACGTTAGACTTCTCTCTGAGTTATATAATAACGTTCTCGATATAAAATGAAGAAAATTATAATAAACATTTTGATATGTTTAACACACCAGGTGTCTGTATCAGTTTGAGTGCGGCTCTTTTTGTTGAACAGGTGCAGTAAATAGTAGCTGGAAAATCCTGATGTCAGGCACAAATAACATTTTAATGGTGAATTAAAATGTTATTTTATTTTACTGCTCTAAAATCTTATTAATTCCTCCAGAGATATTGAAATATCTAACAAATCAAAGGCATAAAATGGCTAGCCTAAAGGCAGCATGTATGGCCTCAGAAGTAAGGGACAACATGTGTAGATGGTCTGCATTAATATAGCGCTTTTCCAATCTTTGTGATCAGTCAAAGCACTTTACATCACATGTCAGCATTCACCCATTCATACAGAGTCAGAGGCTGCCATACAAGGCCACATGCTCATCAGTGATAAACATTCACACACCGGAGCAATTTGGAGTTCAGTATCTTGCACAAGGACACTTCGACATGTTGACCGCAGAGGCCGGGAATCGAACCCACTGACCCTTGGTGGACGACCACTCCACCTCCTGAGCCACAGCCACCCACTCGTGCGTGTGTGTGTTCTACAAGATCGTCTCATGGTCAGCAAAGCAAAAATTGACAGACCCTATCCCAACCCATGTCTCCAATCTAACTCCCTGCAAAGAGGCCGCAGGGCAAGAAATGAGCTGCTGAAGTTCCTCTCCGTCTTTGCATTATTGTGTATGTATTTATGTGTTGGTCCAAGGTGTTCTGTGTGGTACACCAGCTGATTTAAAATGCAACACTGAAAGGGACAGTGTGTAGGATTTGGTGGCATCTAGCAAGATTGCAGATTGCAACCAACTGAATCTCCCTCCGCTCAGCGTTACAAGACTGCGATAATGAGCCGCCGAGTGCAAAACCATGGTAACGCCGTGGTATCTTTCAGGACCATTGCCTCTCTCTGAGGCCATCCTTACCATAACACTACTTTAGAAGCAATAAAATGTTGCCAGCGGCTGATGTCACGGTTTTGCAAGTGTGTCGGAGAACTACGTGGTCTTCAAGTAATGTAAAAACGTGAAAGGCCCTCTCCAGAGTCAAAGTTTGGTTTGTCCATTCTGGGCTACTGTAGCAACATGGCAGACTCCATAGAAAGCCATGGCACCCTATGTAGATATGAAGGGCTCATTCTCAGCTAACAAAAACCCAACCATTCTTAGTTTCAGCTGATTATACACTAATAAAAACATATTTATGAATATTATATTCCACTTCTGCTAATAGATCGCCCTCAATACTACTCACTGCTTCTTTAAGCACATCATATCATCTGAAATAATGAAGGCCTGAGATCAGCCTGAGATCCGCCAGAGATCAGCCTGAGATCTGCCAGAGATCTGTCAGAGATTTGTCAGAGATCAGCCTGAGATCCGCCAGAGATCAGCCTGAGATCCGCCAGAGATCCGGCAGAGATCAGCCTGAGATCAGCCAGAGATCGGCCTGAGATCCGCCTGAGATCCGCCAGAGAACCACAAACCTTTGAGTCGGTGCCCCTTAGGTTTGGGTATATCAGGCTAGTCAGCTCTTTTAGCTTAGCTACTGTTTAAATTGTGTAACTCTACTTTTGACAATTTAAAACTACTGCCTGTTTCTATTTGAGCCTTTCCTAAATTTGTAACTCACCTAATGGAACAAGTGATTTCTAGTAGAAACTGTCACCTTTGCTATGAAAGCATTGAAGCAGAAATATGTGTTGTGTTGTTTTACTGTATGAGCTGGTAACATACAGTAAGTGTGTGGGTTAGAACGTACCTGTGTCACTACCCAGCAGAGGCTGATTAGCAAAGTGGTTGACAAAGTGTTGAAGGGTTGGGAACTCGTTAAAGCCAAACACATAGCCATTGCCTTTGCGTGTCACGTGAAAATGCTTGACAGAATCCTTCGCCCTATGTGTCAAATGACAAACAAACAACATTTAATGTTACACTTTCAAAGTAAATTGTTAACATGCAAAAATATGTCAAAGTGGTACAGTAATATCAGTGTTGTATAAGTATTTGTCAGATTGTTTCCCATCTTGGTAATAGCTTGTAACATGCAACAGCACATAGATATGCTCAAGTGGCTGCGAGACGAGGGCCATATTTACAGATGAGTTCAGATTTAAATGAATTTAAATAAAACTAAACATGGTGAGACTCAGGGAGATTGATTTTTGTTAGAAAAAGCATCTGCAGCAACACACATGTTAACAAACATTCCATCATTGTTGTTGTGGTTTGTTCAGAGAATGGAATGTAGGATAGGCTGGTAGTCATGATGTGAATGTGTGGTTAAAAGCAAGTGTTTCAGCACTCTTAGTTGACCAACATGTTTTTCCTTCAAAATCACTCTTTTTCATTGAAAAAAAAGAAGCCAATACATGAAACACAAGCAGCCATACATGAACCTTTCCTAAAATTCAGTCAAACTGGCAGAATGGTTTTCAATCTGAACTATTTGATAAAAGAATAAGTAAACAAGTTTATGAATCTAATCCAGATTAATCTAATTCAATGCCAACCTTTGACAGTGTTCAGTATTTGGTGCAACATGCACATCTTGGTCTGTACAATATATATAAAGTATTGAGTTTCTATAACCAGCCCTAGATTAAGGTAATTCACTTTAGTAAGGGTGCTCTGATCAGGATTTTGTGGGGCCGATCACCTATACCTGGAAGCCATACCGATCACAGGGTCTATTTGAAGCCTTACATTTATCGTGTAGCATTATTTATTTATTTAACTATTCTTAACAGTATTCCATCCATCCATCCATTTTCAACCGCTTATCCGGGGTCGGGTCGCGGGGGCAACAGCTCCAGCAGGGGGCCCCAAACTTCCCTTTCCCGGGCCACATTGGCCAACTCTGACTGGGGGACCCCGAGCCGTTCCCAGGCCAGTGTGGAGATATAATCTCTCCACCTCGTCCTGGGTCTTCCCCGTGGTCTCCTCCCAGCTGGCTGTGCCTGGAACACCTCCCTAGGGAGGCGCCCAGGGGGCATCCTTACCAGATGCCCGAACCACCTCAACTGGCTCCTTTCTACGCAAAGGAGCAGCGGTTCTACTCCGAGCTTCTCTCGGATGACTGAACTCCTCACCCTATCTCTAAGGGAGAAGCCAGCCACCCTTCTGAGAAAACCCATTTCGGCCGCTTGTACCCGCGATCTCGTCCTTTCGGTCATGACCCAACCTTCATGACCATAGGTGAGAGTAGGAACGAAGATAGACCGGTAGATCGAGAGCTTTGCCTTCTGGCTCAGCTCTCTTTTCGTCACAACGGTGCGGTAAAGCGAGTGCAATACCGCGCCCGCTGCTCCGATTCTCCGGCCCATCTCCCGCTCCATTTTCCCCTCACTCGTGAACAAGACCCCTAGGTACTTGAACTCCTTCACTTGGGGTAAGGACTCATTCCCTACCCGGAGTAGACAATCCACCGGTTTCCTGCTGAGAACCATGGCATCAGATTTTGAGGTGCTGATCCTCATTCCAACCGCTTCACACTCGGCTGCGAACCGATCCAGTGAGTGCTGAAGGTCACAGGCTGATGATGCCAACAGGACCACATCGTCTGCAAAGAGCAGCGATGAGATCCCAAGCCCACCAAACTGCAACCCCTCCTCCCCCCGACTACGCCTCGATATCCTGTCCATGAATACCACAAACAGGATTGGTGACAAAGCGCAGCCCTGGCGGAGGCCAACACCCACCGGGAACGAGTCCGACTTACTGCCGAGAACCCGGACACAACTCTTGCTTTGGGCGTACAGGGATTGGATGGCCCTCAAAAGCGCCCCCCTCACCCCATACTCCCGCAGCACCTCCCACAGTATCTCCCGGGGGACCCGGTCATACGCCTTCTCCAGGTCCACAAAACACATGTAAACCGGATGGGCATACTCCCAGGCCCCCTCCAGGATCCTTGTGAGAGTGAAGAGCTGGTCCGTTGTTCCACGGCCAGAACGGAATCCGCATTGTTCCTCTTCAATCTGAGGTTCGACTATCGGCCGAACCCTCCTTTCCAGCACCTTGGAGTAGACTTTACCCGGGAGGCTGAGCAGTGTGATACCCCTGTAATTGGCACACACTCTCTGGTCCCCCTTTTTAAACAGGGGAACCACCACCCCGGTCTGCCACTCCTTAGGCACTGTTCCCGACTTCCACGCAATGTTGAAGAGACGTGTCAGCCACGACAGCCCCTCCACACCCAAAGCCTTCAACATTTCTGGACGGATCTCATCAATCCCCGGGGCCTTGCCACTGTGGAGTTGTTTGACTACCTCAGTGACTTCCACCAGGGAAATTGCTGATGATCCCCCATAATCTTCCAGCCCTGCCTCTATCAAAGAGGGCGTATTAGTGGGATTGAGGAGTTCCTCAAAATGCTCCTTCCACCGCCCGAGTACCTCCTCAGTTGAGGTCAACAGTGTTCCATCCCTGCTGTAAACAGCTTGGATGGTCCCCCGCTTACCCCTCCTGAGGTGCCGGACAGTACGCCAGAAGCACTTTGGTGCCGACCGAAAGTCCTTCTCCATGGCTTCTCCGAACTCCTCCCACACCCGCTGCTTTGCCTCTGTCACGGCCGCTGCCCTTCGGGCCTGTCAGTACCTTGCAACCGCCTCTGGAGTCCCCCGTGATAACATATCTCGGAAGGACTCCTTCTTCAGTCGGACGGCTTCCCTGACCACCGCGGTCCACCACGGTGTTCGAGGGTTACCGCCCCTTGAGGCACCTAAGACCTTGAGGCCGCAGGCTCCCGCTGCAGCTTCAGCAATGGAAACTTTGAACATTGACCACTCAGGCTCAATGCCCCCAACCTCCACAGGGATGCCAGAGAAACTCCGCCGGAGGTGTGAGTTAAAGGTCTCTTGGGTATGGGCCTCCTCCAGACGTTCCCAGTTCACCCGCACTACCCGTTTGGGCTTACCAGGTCTGTCCAGACTCTTCCCCCACCCCCTGACCCAACTCACCACCAGATGGTGATCAGTTGACAGCTCCGCCCCTCTCTTTACCCGAGTGTCCAAAACATGCAGCCTCAGATCAGATGATACGATTACAAAATCGATCATCGATCTTCGGCCTAAGGTGCTCTGGTACCATGTACACTTATGAGCATCCTTATGTTCGAACATGGTGTTTGTTATGGACAGCCCATGTCTAGCACAGAAGTCCAATAACAAACAACCACTCGGGTTGAGATCAGGGAGGCCGTTCCTCCCAATCACGCCTCTCCAGGTGTCTCCATCGCTGCCCACGTGCGCGTTGAAGTCTCCCAGTAGAACTATGGAGTCCCCTACTGGAGCCCCCAACAGGACTCCATTCAGGGTCTCCAAGAAGGCCGAATACTCTGAACTGCTGTTCGGTGCATATGCACAGACAACAGTCAGAGTTTTCCCCCCCATAACCCGTAGGCGTAGGGAGGCGACCCTCTCGTCTACCGGGGTGAACTCCAACGTAACGGCACTCAGCCGGGGATTTGTGAGTATCCCCACACCCGCCCGGCGCCTCACACCCTGAGCAACTCCAGAGAAGAATAAGGTCCAACCCCTATCCAGGAGTACGGTTCCAGAACCGAGACTGTGCGTAGAGGAGAGCCCAACCAGATCTAACTGGTAGCGCTCCGCCTCCCGCACAAGCTCCGGCTCTTTCCCCCACAGAGAGGTGACGTTCCACGTCCCCAGAGCCAGCCTTTGCTGCCCAGGTCTGGTCCGTCGAGGTCCCCGACCTTCACTGCCACCCGTCTGGCAATGTACCCGACCCCAACGGTTCTTCCTGCGGGTGGTAGGCCCACATGATGGAGAGGGGGGGGGTGCCACGTTGCTTCTTCGGGCTATGCCCGGCCGGGCTCCGTGGCAAACCCGGCCACCAGGCGCTCGTTGACGGGCCCCCCTTCCAGGCCTGGCTCCAGACGGGGGCCCCGGGCTTCCTCCGGGCAGGGTCACACCTCCTCTTTTTTGATGTTCCATTGGGGTGTTTGAACCATTCTTTGTCTGGCCCCTCGCCTGAGACCAATTTGCCATGGGAAACCCTACCAGGAGCACTAGGCTCCCGACAACACAGCCCTCAGGTTCATAGGAGCACCCAAACCCCTCCACCACGGTAAGGTGATGGTTCTCTTAACAGTATTGTATATGACAATTAAGAGGTGAGAAAGTATCATGAATAGACAACTGTTTATTTATTGGCAGGCAACATGTGCAACATATTTCACTCTCTCTCATCAGTCAATTTTATACAGAGATCTCTCAGTACTGCTGTAAAGAAGACCCATCATTACACCTCCTTTACTGTTTCACAGTGAACCAAACAAAACCAGCATAATGTCCACCAGTTTGAGATTTTAGATAGAATGCAGGCATGATGTGTAACACAACAGTGTCGGTTATCCCTTTTACACAGACGTTGATTCTGCTCTGTGAACTCTGCTGCCGGCTTACACAACAGCAAAGCGGAATAACAGCACCAACAGTCCTACCTTGTACAAGCTATGTGAAAAGGGTTAGAGAGACATAACTCAGGTGAAGCCATTTTAGTGGCGCATAGAGAAATTGTCTTGCGTGTTTTGCGTTATCTGTTCAGGTCTTTTGATCGACCTTCATAGATCCAATCAAACGATCAATACCGATCTATAGTAGCAGCCTTACACTTTTGCATATGTTGTACTACTTTAAGTATGTTCCCCACCTAGTTCTGAGACCAGTGATATACCATGGCACCACTTATCAGTTAAACGGACCAGGACCATGGTGTCATTTTTTGATTTAGAATGATGGTGCTATAGGCAGACTGACCTGACAGACAGGGCGAAGAAGCCTGCTCCCTTATTACTGTTCCTCAGGAGGTAACTTCCATCAGTCCCATTGGACAAGAGAAGGGCCTCTGCAGCATGGCGGGACAGGTCATAGTGGTACCATCTTCAACACAAGCAATACACTACTTCAATACAGCAGAAATAACCTGTTACTTAATACTGTGCAGAGGCAATGTTAATCTATTCAATTTTTTTGTGGAAAAAAAATATCATCTAAATTACCACATTCTTGAAGTAAAACATGATGCGGCAGTTTGGACCCCATACAGTGTATCTAAAATGCCTCTGGGCTTTTAATCAATCAAATTGTATTTATCTAGCCAACAATAACCATGTGGGCTTTCTCTCCTCTTCACTTTCTGTGAGACATGTAGCTTCAGTATAATGGGTGCTCCAAAGTTTTTACTACTCTGTGTGGAAACCACACTAATACACATCAATCACTTGAATCAGTTTGAACTTATTGTCCTGTTAGCGACCGAGCTAACCCCTAGCCAGCCTGAAACATGGAACGACATACAATGTACACAATAACATTTACTGTTAGAAATGATAGAGTTTTATTGAAGAAGGAGAAACAGTTGTCCAACCTAATGAGCTTGCTAACAGTTAGCAGCAGGAGAAATGTGAAAGCATGCAAAGGAAACTAGTAAAGGGATGTGAAAGTCCATTATTTGCATAAAGATTTGCTGAGAGTTTTCTTTCTTTAAAAAAACAGCATCTTTGGGAGTCTGTAAACACAGTAGAGGATTATGGACAGCGGAGCAATTGTGTGGATTTTTAGTGTCTTCAGTTTATCAACCTAAAAGCATTAAAAAAGTCCACTCATCCCCAGAAAATCACTGTTTAAATCTAATGACAGCTCTTAATCATCTTCCAGTATACCAGCCCTTCTAAACATGTTGTCCTTTGAAAGCACATAATGTTCAGTGTCACAGAGGTTTAGTCACATAATCTTTATTATTGAGTGAAGTTAGTGGTGGTGTTATATTACTTAGAGGTGTTTCTAATGTTTAGGGGGCACACTATTACACAGCGCTCAACAAGAATTAAACATTATAAACGTACAGTAATAACATTTGAATTACTGTATTGGATTACACACAGGTGTACCATACATGGTAAATATGTCACTGAGCGTTTATACATTTTCATTTTGTACTTAACCTTCAGTATTATCCATTTCCTAGTGAAGTGAAATTGCTGCACACGGAACCAGCTTCAAGCATTGTAATGCTGCCTGTTATGTGACACCATCATTTCACATTTCCAACAATTTCCCAGTTATTGTCTCGAGTAAAGTACATTTTGTAAGATTCATGTGAAGTCCATAGAAACGGCGATCAACAAAACAATTTCAAGAGGCTGCTTTTGTAACTATGCAAAATATACTCAGCGAAGTAGTCGCCAGCCGTGGAAACAACGGAGAGGTGGCGATATACACTATGTCAATTGGGGCTCGTGACTCGTTTCCCTCGAGCAGCGTATCGTGTTCTGCATGTAGTCGGTGAAGGACACAAAGCCTAACATCAGAGTAGAACTGAACAGTCCCAGACGGTCTTACCCCAAAGTCTCCAACGGATCAGACGGATCGTCACTGTAGAAACTCATCTCTCCATCTGCGCGAGGGCTCATTCAAAGTGTGTGTGTGTGTGTGTGTGTCCGCGCAGCACACACACACACACACGCACACACACACAGTGGCAGTGAAAGCTATCAGTTTAGTCAGCAAGCCAAGAGTTTTTTTGCGTGTTTTGCGTTTTTTGCCTTTATATTCATGCTTTTGAATTCGCATGCCAATGAACATTCCAGAGGTAGAAATAGTCACCTGAAGCAAGAATCATGCAAGTAGACTACAGTTCAACTTCATCAAATATGCTGAACTGCTTTAAGTGCTGCATTAAGAGACAGTAACAGAAATAATGTGTTTTTTTAGTCTGAGGATGTAAGTCTTTTTTTTTTTTACATTACAGGTCATTTAGCAGACGCTCTTATCCACAGCGATTTACAGTGAATTAACTATAGAGACAGTCCCCTGGAGGTAACTCTGGGCTAAGTGCCTTGCTCAGGGGCTCAATGTATTGTATATTTCCTTTGGTTACTTGGTTACAGGTTCACTACCTGTAACCAAGTAACCAAGTGATTATCACTCTCAGGTCAGTCAATTGAATTGAAATGAAGGATTTTTAATCCTCTTTTAAAGGTCACACACATTTATATGACACAGCACACAGTGAAATGTAGACTGTGCATTTAACCCATCCTAGTATTAGGAGCAGTGCAACGAGTATACCAAATGAATCACACTTGTCAGTGCAACGTGCACACCCACACACCAGGCCTGGTTCTAGACTGCTTTGAATTGGGGGGGTGGGCTGTTAGAGATGTTGGTTGGTCACCAACGACTAATGGTAATACGATAATAATAAAATTGTTAGGGTTGTGTCAAGGAGAGACCCAGGCGCAGAACGCAGACTCGGGGAACAGAGTACATTAAAATAGTTTATTAAAGTAATTCTCAGCGGCAGGCGAGACGATGAGGGTGGATGGCAGGGAATGGCGTGGAGATGAAAAGGTGGGCAGGCGGGTGACAGACAGATAAGCAAGCAGGCAGGTGAGCTAAGAATACAAGAAAGACAGGTTAACATGGAACACGGGGAATACTCAGACATTATGCACTGAGCAGCCGAGATCTATAGGCTACTCCCGGGGTAGTTGAAACAACAATCTGGCGATGAGTGGCTGGAAGACCGGGGTAGATATACTGTGACGAGATGAGTGTAGACAGGTGAGCAGATTGGAGCTGGAGTGTTGAGTGTGATCAGCTGCTGAAGTCAGACTACGCCCATGCCACATACACACAGAGACAGGGGAAACAAGGACACAGGGAGACAGGGAAAACAAGGACAGGGAAACTCTAAGGACAAGGGTGGAACCGTGACAAAAATATTAATATGAGTGATCTTCACAACTGTAAGCTATAACACACACTGTTTTATTTTTTTTATCTGAAGCTTTCTCCCAACAAGTACTACAGGCAGGCTGTGTACAGTAATCAGGGACTTCAACAATGATGTGGTGCAGCCAGCTGATGGGGAAAAGTAACCAGCAAGGGGGTTCCGGGGTCATGCCCCCCTGTAGAAATTGTTTGGCCGTAAAAGCCCAAATTTAGTGGTCTCTGGCAGATCCTAATGCCAATATTCCATCATATCCACTGATCTAAATTATTGCATATATTAATGAGTTTGCATACCCGATTGTAAACATGTAGTGAATCATTGTAAAGGAAAATTATGCTTCTTACTTCTGTAAATAGGAAATAATATTTCAAACCTATTCCTGACTGATCTGAACTTTTGTAATTAAGAATCACAATTACTTAAATATTATTATATTTTAATCTATTGACACCTTCAATCCCTTTTCTTCTCTATTGATATACTCCACACCTATAGGCAGTAAGCAGGTATGATTTAAGAATGAACATTCACTTTGTTAAGCACAAAGCAGGAGAAGATTTTTCAATGACAGGACCAAAATGTAAACCATGGATAAAGCGGGGTGCAGTAGCCTCCCTATATATATATATATATATATATATATATTTATATTGGGATATATATATGTATATGTATATATAGGGATATATATATGTATAGGGATATATATATATGTATACATGTATATGTGTCTGTACATACATACACATGTACATATGTATATGTATATATATGTATATGCAGTATATGTACATATATATATATATATATATATATATATATACATATATGTACATATACATATATATATATGATATATATATATGTATATATACATATACATATACATATTGTCAAGTAGGTTGAGAATCAGCCTCTCTGCTCTGATCACTACTGAGAGACTCAGTCATATATAAACAAGCTATGTGCAGCATAATGTGTGATTTATAAAACGTTTATACAACCTGTTTTGCAATCAAGAGATAACCATTTATAATCAATGCCATTTCATGATTTATTATGATGGATATGTATATGATTAACATGTTAACAATCAACAGTTACAGTTGCAATAGCAATGGCATGATTCACTTATATACACCAGTATACATTCACATGTTTAGAAGGGAGTTATAACCAAGGAAGGGAGAATGTACTTGTTGTGACTAACGGTCACATGCAGAGGAGGACAGAGACTCAAGGTCAACGAGAAGGTGGTCTCATTCAGTGTGTGTGTGTGTGTGTGTGTGTGTGTTGGAGAAGAGAGGGAGAGGGGAAAGGAGGGGCTGCCAGAGCAGCACACAGAGTGTGTTTAAAAAGCCCTGAACTAACAGAAACGGGTTCTTCCTTCGCGACTTCTATGGAGATCAGAGATGTGAGCTTGCCACTGTCAGCAAAGAGGACTCAGAAGAATATCCAAGTTGCATTATCTACACAAAAGGAGCACATAGAAGGATTTACAAGCAGCCAACCAACTTTGGAGAAGGAATTAGAACTTCTGAGTTTTCTATGCTCACTCTGCCAATGGAAGACGGGAACTGACAGAACTCAGACTATGGACAATGGTCTTGGGTATCTAAAGGACCATCGTCCGGCAGGAGTCTGACCTCTCTCTCTCCTTAACCAATACTTACTAAAGGGTAGTTACAGTAGGAGCATTTTAATACTTTTATATAAGAATATTTTGTATTGTATAATCAATTGAAGCTGTATGACTTGCTCATGCTAATTTCTTAAATAAAAATGAATCTTCTAGAGTTAAAGTACAAATTGTGGACATTGAGATTTATGACTTCATGAAGGTTTTATAAGGTTTGGTTCATCTAATATCACCAACGGTATCCTAAAAGGTTTTCTCTAGCCTAATAGAATAACATATCCATGAGGCCTATACCTGGCCACTAAATGTACCTAGTGTTTACTAAGACCACAGATCAAAGAGGAGCGCTGTTGTTGCCAGGCACGGCCGATATTATTAACTGATTTCAGGGATATTCTATCAGCAGTAGTATCGGATGAAGCAGGATAGTCTGGATATAGGTAGTAGAAACTAGGCTAAGTCTTCTCATTGCCAGCTTAAACAGCCCTTAGGAACTGATGGAAAAATACTGATGCCCATGTGGTGTAAATGTAAGTGTCAGGGTTAGGGGGATGCTGTATCCATCTGTCACGGCAGGATAGATGTTTATCAATACATGACAATGCAACCCTTAGATCCTAACGGTCACAAGGACCTCACAGCCACAATAAAGAGGTACCAACCCAAATCGGTTCCCTGACCAGTCAGCACATCTTAGGAGGTGCAATGGATGATTGACCCCGACGGGGCCCGCCCTGTTAGGCATCTTACTATTGTATCTGTATATATGTATACTGCTGCTCAAAGAACTGCCCTTTGAGCACCACAGCAGCCTTACAAGCTTTGTGTATGAGTTTGAACATCTCCGTATGTAAGAGAACTCTGCTCCTTCTTGCAAGAATAAAGCGCTGACCTGATCATTGATTCTGGAGTTGGTGTCGAGTTAGATTTTTTCCAACAGGAACCCATTAAGGTCACAATTAATAGGTTGAGGGGACCCTTTAAACGGAGAGTTGGTCTAGATGCGCCTTAGGTCCATCAAGGCGTAATCTACGAGTTCTAAAACTTGCCGGCCAACATGGTGCTCGACGTAAGCAGTCCTGAAGAACCCCGGCGGACGGAAAACCGGCGAGCATGTAAAGGACGACCCGAGTGATGTGCAGCGGTGATATACACATATATCTACATATATATATACACACACATATATATATATATATATACATATATATATATGTATATATACACATATATACACTGCTCAAAAAAATAAAGGGAACACTTAAACAACACATCTTAGATCTCATTTAATGAAATACTGCAGTTGTAAATCGTTATTCAATACACAGTAGAGTGCGTTGAGAACAAAACAACATAAAAATGATCAATGTAAATCAAAATCATCATCCCATGGAGGTCTGGATTCAGAACCATACTCAAAATAAAAGTGGAAAATCACATTGCAGGCTGCTCCAACGTCAGCGAAAATTCCTCCAGACAAGTCAAAATGACGCTCAGTAGCGTGTGTGGCCTCCACGTGCCTGTATGACCTCCTTACAGCGCCTGGGCATGCTTCTGATGAGGCGGCGGATGTTCTCCTGAGGGATCACCTCCCAGACTTGGATTAAAGCATCAGTCAACTCCTGGACAGTCTGTGGTGCAACGTAGCGTTGGTGGATGGAACGAGACATGATGTCCCAGATGTGCTCAATTGGATTCAGGTCTGGGGAACAGGCAGGCCAGTCCATAGCATCAATACCTTCATCATGGAGGAACTGGTGACACACTAAAGCCACATGAGGCCTGGCATTGTCATGCATTAAAAGGAAACCAGGGCCCACTGCACCAGCATATGGTCTCACAATGGGTCTGAGGATCTCATCACGGTACCTAATGGCAGTCAGGGAACCTCTGGCTAGCACATGGAGGGCTGTGCGGCCATCCAAAGAAATGGCTCCCCACACCATTACTGACCCACCACCAAACCGGTCATGCTGGAGGATGTTGCAGGCAGCATAACGTTCTCCACGGCGTCTCCAGACTCTGTCACGTCTGTCACATGTGCTCAGTGTGAACCTGCGCTCATCTGTAAAGAGCACAGGGCACCACTGACAAATCTGCCAATATTGGTGTTCTCTGGCAAATGCCAATCGCCGTGCACGGTGTCGGGCTGTAAGAACAGGCCCCACTAGTGGACGTCGGGCCCTCATACCACCCTCGTGGAGTCTGTTCCTGACAGTTTGAGCGGAAACATGCACATCAGTGGCCCGCTGGAGGTCATTTTGCAGGGCTCTGGCAGTGCTCCTCCTGTTCCTTCTTGCACAGAGGAGGAGGTAGTGGTCCTGCTGCTGGCTTGTTGCCCTCCTACGGCCCCCTCCACGTCTCCTGGTGTACTGGCCTGTCTCCTGGTATGTCCTCCATGCTCTGGACACTGTGCTGACAGACACAGCAAACCTTCTTGCCACAGCTCGCATTGATGTGCCATCTTGGATGAGCTGCACAACCTGGGCAACTTCTATTGGTTGTAGACATCGCCTCATGCTACCTCCAGGGCTGCGAACACTAACCAAATTCAAAAGTGACCAAGACAATAGCCAGAAATGACGAGAACAGAGTAATGGTTTGTGGTCACCACCTGCTGAACCACTCCTTTATAGGGGCAGTCTTGCTAATTGCCTCTCATTTCCACCTGTTGTCTGTTTCAATCGCACAACAACAGGTAAAATTAATTCACAATTAGTGTTGCTTCCTAACTGGACAGGTTGATTTCACACAAGTGTGATACACTTGGAGTTACATTGTGTTGTTTAAGTGTTCCCTTTATTTTTTTGAGCAGTGTATATAGAAATGGTGCCGCAAAAGACGGCCAAGGTGAGCTCCATCCACAAGCAGAAGGGTTCTCTACGCCTGAATAAAAGTGTCGTACCAATGATGGGTTGGTGATTCAGGCTTATCAGTCAGTTATCAGCCATTGCCTCTAGACTGGCAAACACTATTGTCTTCCTGCCAGAAATGGTGAAGGTCATGGAAACGGTGATCCAGGGTGCTTGCTCTCAGGCCAGGGTTATTGGTAATTCCTCACAGTTGACCATCGCCCAGCGGTATATTTGGCTGAGCCAGTCTGAGCTGCTGTCTTTGAGTACACGATAACTCCTGATGAGGTGTTCAGGACGGCAGCAGAGGCTACATTGGATGAGGCCCAGAAAGTCACGCTGCGTGCACAATCCATGCAATCCTGGTCAGTCAAGGCCTGTGGCACGGGGACCTCTGGAGGGATGTGGAAGTGTCCGGTTGCGTCATTCTGCAATACAGAGCTCCTCCCGGAGTTCTGGGAATGTAAGGCAGGGGTTTCACCTGCTGCAAGCACGTTTCACCTGCTGCAAGCCCTTCACCCTCTCATCGCCAATATGTTGTTTAAGCCCAAAAGGTAGTTACCTCCGTCCAGTCCTAGTGAAAGTTATTGTCGCTTTGTTTTTTGTGCTCGATATTCTCCTGTGCTTAGATCATTGCCTCTCTACCTGCCTCCCAGCCAGTCAGCCTGCAAAACCTGCCCGCTCATCATCGAGCCGCCTCACCTCTGCCTCGTTCCTTTCCCCTCCACACTCTGCCGCTCCTCCACCATTATCATTTCCTCCACCAAAACTTACCAGACACCATTCCCCATCTCAACTCTCCACAAAGATTATAATAAACCCCATTCTCTTCAACTTCACTCCTTGTGTTCTGTGTCTGCGTTTGGGTCCTCGATTCTTTGGTTACAACAAAATGTCCAATATGTCATATGCCTAAGTGTGAATTATTCCATGAATTGATCACGTGATGATGATAAATGTTAATTTGTTTTCACATGCCTTGGATTCCACCTTTAAAATCCACCTGTCCATATATCATGTGAATGTATGAAGAGGTATTCCACATGCAATTAACATAGAAAAATTGTTTCACATAATACTAAGTACTGGAATCAGCCTATAAACTCAGTTATTTTGATGATGTAAGGCACATCATAAAGCTGATTACAAGGTAATACCAGCATACACAAGATTTGAACAACTATTATGTTTATTGCAATGTCTGAAACAGCACAGTCATTGGAAGTTTATATCATACATCCAATAAAACAACTGACTTATTACACAATATAAAAATCACTGCACTTTAGTAGAAATGTCATGTGAAAGTACTGCATCAAAGGTAAGGCTTCATGTTATCACCTGGTTCACTAATACAAAGATGTGCATAAAGTCAGTAAGGTCATTTTACTTTAAACTTGCTGCTCTGATAAAATCCTGACAAGCCAGTAAGGTCATTTTACTTTAAACTTGCTGCTCTGATAAAATCCTGACAAGCCAGACCAATTTGCTTAGGTTTCCATCGCATAAAGCATTCGGTGAAAGACATACCTTCTTCTTCTGTCAGGCTGCACCAACGACTACATGTAACTGACTGAAGGAGTCATCAGGAGTTTGTTTGTTTGTTTCTTTATTTAGTTGATGGTTTTACAAATCTAAGATGGTGATTTTTTGTTATTATGGTATTTATTTGAAAATTAGACATTATAGTATTAAATAAAAAAATCACAAACCTGTCACATTTCACATGGCTGTCTATTGTATATTATTAACAGAATTATGGTCATAAACACATATTTGTTGTGTAAACAGCAGCACCCGAACCACACACGCCCACATCCATTTCTTTTTTGTTTCTTTTATCTTCACTGTATGTGGTAGTGCCAACCAGCATCTAAACTGAAGCACATTTCAAGAGTCTGCCAATTAATTTTCTTACTTTACAGAAGTAAATGGAAACCAATGAAGGATAGTGACAATATCTCCAATAATGTCAAACTGTACAAAGTGCACGTGAAAACAGTCTGTGAAAAAGTAAACATGATTTGCTTATCTAAGAGGTAAAACACAGCATCACTGACCCTGCCTTTTATGAATGAATCAATGGAGATTTGGTGCATTACTTGCAAGTTTGTAAAAATGTTTAACTGCAGTTTAGACAAGAATAAACACTTCGATTTTATTTGATTCAGTCATGGGTTAAAATAATAGTAATATAAAAAGAGTGAGCTGTAAAACATTACAAATTGGGGGCTACCGGGAACAAAACTCAGCACCAATCTTTGCTCCAGGCTCAGTACCCTCATGCCCTTCATGTACAGAAAGAAAATGCAGCCTTTGTGCTGCTGATTACAGAAACACAAGATCAATAAACAGAATCTCTTTAGCTACATCCACACAGTATGATTTCTTTCAAATGACTTAAGCAACATGTTTGATATTAACATAAACTCTGTCATAACCATCTCCATGACAACTGAGCGACTCCATCAAATGAGGAAGACCACAAGGTGGTTGACAGCTATTGAAACGACAATAGCCTACTGTACTGTAAGTAGACCTTGTGCTAATCTTTTTTCTCAGGCTGCTGTTTCAACAATCAAGAATAAACCTTTTTTATTTATTTATTGGCCAGATCTGATGTTTTTTCTCAGTTGTTCATGAGCCATATTTTAACTCATATTATAACTGTGACGCTCATCTGAAAGTCATCCAGTAAAACTGATGAACACCACTGAACACTTCTGTGTCATTATAAATGAAGAATATCAAGCAAAAATAAACCCAGTCATCTATAATAAATAAAACATGATTGGGTGTCTCCCCGCAGTGTACAGGTAGCCTTGATGTCCATCAGACAGTTCACTGTGTCACAAACTAAAGGTCTCTCTCCTTTATGACCAATGTCAGAAGATTAATGAAGGTCATGTTTCACAGCTTCCGTTCCATAAAACCTTGGTAAGATATCAAACACATATTCATCATTCTGAGGAGAACATGTCCAATTTTCCAAGTGTGTGTCTGTGTGTTTCTCTGTATGTGTGTGTATATGTGTGTAGATTGAGGTCAGGATAATGTGCTGGGCTCCAGGCCTGGGTTGTCTGCACACACTGGCAGCCTGTTTACGGACTGGCTCAGATTGCAGCACTGCATTTTGTTGCGGTACTTCTCTGAATCCACGTTGTTCATTTGAGTTGATTTCAGAACAGCAGAGGGGTGTAAGGTGTTGAACAGAGCTCGAAACAGCAGCCTGCAGAGGAGAAGAAGCAGGACAGTGCCTCGGTCAGTCCTTTCACATGGAACAAGATTCAACAGCCAACAGAAAAACTTCTTCAGGCCTTTCACTTGACCACTGTAGAGCTGTGTTCCTTTGAGGAATGATAGAACGTAACAAGTTCAATAATTCAAGACTGACTGATATATGGGCTGATTTTAGCTTATCATATACATATGACGATATGAAGAAATCACAGTAAAGAAAGGACAAATATATGTTGGCATAATTTTAAGGGCTCAGCTCTGGTTTCAGACGAGACAGTGAAGTCAAACCAAACAAAACTAAATGAATGTCATTAAGCTATTGATATACATAATATACAGTACATTGCTATTCATATACTGTACATACATAATGCTGCATTTACTTTATATACATATACAGGTAATTACTCATGACAACATTATGACTTCCATAATAATAGCACAAAAATAGCAATAGTCACATAAAAGAACTAAAGATGATATATAAACTGCAGTATTTTTTTTAAACACATATGGAGTAAATGATTCATTTTCCAAAAAAACACATGGAGATGGTAGGGTGGAAAAGTTACGGCACACTCCCTAAGCAGCTGCAAATGACCTGAGAGAAAGATCTGTAGACTGGAGGGTGCAGTAACAAGATGAGCACATTGAGTTAGTTTCAGCACTGTGCATATGGGCGGTAAATAGGCGGTAGTATCTCAGTCCATAGGGACTTGTACCTAGTGGACTGGTACCTGGAAAGGTGCCAATTTGCCTCCTGGGCATTGCCCTTGAGGAAGGCACCAGACCACCACACTGCTCCCCGGGGTGCTGTATAGTGGCTGCCCACTACTCATAATACTAGGATGGGTTAAATGCAGAGTCTAAATGTCTCTGTGTGTGCTGTTCTGTTTACATGTGTGACGATAAAAAGTTGTATACATAAAGATGTATACAACTTTTTATCGCCGAATGACAAAATTAAAGGGATCTTTATTAAAAAATGTTATTATGTTTGTATTGTGTGTTCAAGTGACTTGCAAAATGCTGTGGCACAAGTATTGACAAGAACTAGGAAACAATAGCATATTACTCCTGTATTAGCAGCTTTGCACTGGCTCTTGGTAAAATACAGAATAGAATTCAAAATCCTTCTCCTGACCTACAAAGCGATTAATGGTCAGGCTCCAGTTTATCTTAAGGATCTCAAAGTACCTTATAAACCAACTAGAGCATTGTGCTCCCAGAGTGCAGGGTTACTTGTGGTTCCTTGAGTCTCTAAAAGTACAATGGGAGCCAGAGCCTTCAGCTATCAAGCTCCTCTACTGTGGAACCAGCTCCCAGTTTGTGTTCAGGAGGCAGACACACTCTCCACATTTAAGAGCAGGCTAAAGACTTTCCTCTTTGATAAAGCTTATAGTTAGGGCTGGCTCAGGTTTGCCTTGGACCAGCCCCTAGTTATGCTGCTATAGGCTTAGTTTGTGATATTGGGATATATAAATAAACTTGATTTGATTTGATTTGCACACTGGGATACTGAAGGCTGTGAAGGATACACAAGCAGTGAACTCTGAGCTCAGCTGTTGAAGTGGATTTTTTTTAAAAGAACCAGCCTTGATGACCTGTTGTGACATATTCAGTGTTGCAGCGTCCACACTGAAGTGGGACTCAACTTGTGTGTGTTTATATGCTGTGTGTGTACCTTGGTAGCAGAGCTGTCACAGTAGTGAGAGCACATACGATGTAGAAAAGAGGCTGGGACATGTGGAGTGTTTCCACCCCCACAGGGTTGGTGGGGGGGCTGCAGGTCACACAGAACAAACTGAAGAGCAGCACAAAGCCAAAGTAGGAAGCAGCACTGAGCAGCAACACCAGCACATGAATCCATGTCTGCAAAACAACACGCAATTTTAATGTCACTTCTTGTCACGATATTTCTGCACACAAAACACTCCCATTCTTTGCTATCCTTGAATTACATACAGAACATCAAACAATTCATATTCCAATGGCAAAACAATGGAAACAAAATCCACTTTGACTTCTAACAGCTGTCAGTAGAGCAGTGTCTGACCAGAGTGGGACTCTCGATGACTTGGTGCAGCAAGATGGTGAGGAGAGCTGAGCCGTTGATGGGAGAGCCGAAGGACAGCTCACTGACGTTCGACCCTGCAAACGCCTGAACATCACAACAATGTTACAGTGGGATTATTACTATGAGATATCAAATGTGATGCCATCTTATTATTATTGTTAGTAAGAAAAAAGTCTTCATACCAGTGTTGAGGAACAGTAGTAGAGCACACAGCTAAATGACCAGGGGTCTCATTTATAAAACACCTTATATATTTTACAATTGAAAAGTGCTTATAGTTATGGCCCATAACACAAACAGAAATAACACTGCTGGTTTGAATGTTTATGATACAAATGGCTCTATAAGTAACGTGTGATATGAAGGAAAATTAAACGTTTGTGACGTCATTACACTTATTAATTTCACCACTTCACCATCTACGTCAGGCTCCAAAATGTGCACAAACATTGGTCACACCTACAGGCATATGCGTAATTTCCACTGGGGACAGCCACTTTTCAAAATCCCGTTTGTGTCCCCCCCCCCACACTTTCAAATTCGTTTATTATTATGTTTTAACCGTAAGCCGTCATCGCCACGGAGGAGCAGGACACAGCCTGCCTCTGTGGACGCGCGCGCAAGCGACCAGGAACGTCGCGTGCATCTTCAAAAAATAGCTCACTGAATGATGATGAGAAGGTACCGCGCGCGGTTGTGGCACACAACAAAAAGAAAGGAGATGTGAGTTGGTTGATTCAGTAAATTATCTCCGGATCATCATCCATATGGTCTGTCTGCACCTGTTGATATGAGGCTAATGCTGGATATGCTAGCTTGATGCTACTACCGACATTTAGCGCAAGTTACTCACAGAGTTGCTGAAGTGCGTCATAATATTTCTCGTCAGCAATGTGACAAGCAGACTCTCTGGCTGCTAGTTTAATGTTTGACTCACACACACCAATGGCTCAATATGATCATAGCGCGATTGCTTTCATATCAGAGATCAGATGAGGTGGAGCTGTAAAGACATAGTGGGTGAGGCAGAGAGGGTGAGACAGGGTCAGATAGAGAGGGTGAGACAGAGAGAAGCAGCAGCAGGTATGTTATGTGCTGTAGTCAGGGGATTTTGATTAGTTTACAATGAGAGGAAGAAATGTACATGATAAGAAGTAAATACAGTTTGAATTAAAAATAAAGAAGGCTACACTAATAATGATATAACCAACGTGATTTAGATATGGCTCCAGCTTCTCAGCATTGTTGTGCCTGTGTCTACTTCTTTCATATCAGAGATCAGAGGAGGTGGAGGGGCTTCAAGACAGGGAGGGTGAGACAGGAAGAAGCAACTCTTGCAGGAGTTGCAGGTATGTGCTGTATAAAGGGCCAGGTCCTTTATTTCAATTATGTCTCATGTCAGCAACAGGCTAGCACATTTTCATATTTCATAGGAGAGACCTGAGGAGACAGACACAAGCAGAGAAGTGAAGGCAGGCGAGCAGAAAGCTGAACCCAACCATGTGACCCAAAGCTCATTGTAGCAGCAGCTCACCAACAAAACGCTACCATTCAAAGAAAAGTGGTACTGTGAATTCCATTGGCTCCACTACAGTCCAGTTCAATGGAATCTTGTGTTTTTCTGTGCTCAAGCTTTTGGGCATGAAAGATCACATTTGGCCAAGAATGCAGATCAAACATTTTCCAAAACTGGTTTCCGAAACTGGAAAAAGGCAACTCAAAAATGTGCAGAACATGTCCAAAGCAATGCCCACAAAGTTGTCGTCACTACCCACTGCCAAAAACAAAACCTGTAGATGTCCAGTTATCTTCAGCTCAGGCTTCAAGCTACAGGGCAACAGGAATCAAGACGGTGTCTCTTGAAAATTGTGGGCAAGGTCCAGCTCTTAGCACGCCAGGGAGCTGCTCTTACGGGCCATGCAAAACATTAATTGTGAACATTTTTGACTTCATAAAATGATTCTCTCCAGTCTTGGCTATCGGCCCCTATATTGAACAAATTCAGAAAGTGAATCTTATACATATTTTGTAGCTGTTTTATCATTTTGGCCAACTTAATTTTTTCTTGATTTGTTATCACCATAGTCCCTAAATGTTTGTAGAAATGCAGGAAATGGGATTCAAATCGAGAACATTTTTCTGACGGAGGACCCCCAGACCCCCTGTTTTGTGTCCCCCCCCACTTCTCAACCCAAAGTTACACCCTTACCTACAGGTGTGCACATTGTCCCGTCAACTTTGTTTTTATAGATCACAACTTTTTGCATGGGAAGTGGTGCACTACGCCTCTTTCAGGCCCTGTTTTGTGCATATGCAGCTGTTATAAATGAGACCCCTGTTCACCACACAAGTAAAGACAAGGAATGGAATAAAAACAGTGATGGAGGAACTGTTCGAAATAACAGAAAGATTGACATATTGTACTTACAAAGTAAGGCACAAAGAAGCAGATGAGGCTTTGGTAAAATGCATCCAGGACTGTGATCCAGAACATATAGGGAACAGAGGCCTGCAGATGAACACCATATTAAACACAGTCGGGCTTTAGGAACACTCACTTCATGCAGCTTTTCTGCCTTGCTCAAATGGATGAGCTCCATTTTTCATTTCTTGTCCACACGTGAAGATAAAACAAAAAGACACTACAATTACTGTGTAATGGGAGATTTATTTGACTCTTTTGCAGCTGTTTAAATTTCTGACAAAGTGTCTTGAGGGTCTTATAGAAAGTGTTGTTGTATTGTTTTGTTTAATCAGTAGACTATGACATCAGCATGATGAAGAGCTGGTGGGCTCCCATCATTCGGTCTGTTACAGTACAGTCTGTAACAGTGGCTCACCTGGGAACTCAGTGTACGTTCCAATTGATTAAGGGTTATTAATGGCGTCCAATAATACATTAGTTAGCACTTCAATGTTATTATACACTAGAATATGTCAATGCATAACATATGAGCAGCATATTTTTAATTCTCATTAATATGCAAATACAGTGAGGTGAACTCCTGTGTGGAGGAAGCTGTTTACGAAGACTGCTCTTTGATTTAATTATTGTTATCATATGGGTATATTTGGTGTATACATGGTGTTTTTATTAAACCTTCTGAGAAGCCAATAATATATTTGAACCTGGTGAGACCTGATGATGTCATTAGTGTTGATATCACTTTGCTCTCATCCTTAGGAACACTGAATTATTGTAGGAATAAATAATATAAAACTAATTAAATAAAGTAAAGTAATTAAATAGTGACCAGTGAAAAGGAAGGTTTCTGTGTGCAGTCACCTTGGCATTGTTGTAGAGCTGAGGCAACTCCATCAGAGTGTGTGCGGCCGTGTGTCGGTCTAGAACGCCGCATATGAGTGGAGGGACAGAGGTGAAGAGCAGGTTGAAGAGGATGAGCACCCAGGCGTTGGTCATGACGCTCCCAGAGAAACCACAGAAGAACTGATACCAGAACAGCAGATTCACAAACATCTGCATGCGCACACACACACACGCTCACGCACAGACAGACACACATGCAACACAGACACACAGGCATACACAGACAGACACACGCAACACACACACACACACACACACACACACACACACACACACACACACTGAATGAGACCACCAGCCGATGCCTGTATTCGTAAGAGCTGCTTACAGAACAAATATCCAGCCAAACAGGTAACATCATGAGAAAAAGAGTACAAAGTAAAAATCAAGTCATAGTGAGCATTTTTTTAGAGCTATCTTTAGGGCTGTGCAACTTCTCCTAATGTGAGTGTTTTATCCAGATTACATGTTATACACACAAAGACTAAGCAGAGTCAGAAAAGAACTCTTACCACATTCTTGTAGATGAAATAGAGGATCATGTTTGCAAGACGAGAGTAACACCAGTGGCCATGGACCAGCAGCAGCTTCCTGAGGTGTTTAAACCTGGAGATAGCAAAGTCACTGGACATCACAGCCTGGGGAACAATACACAGGGACTAAAGTATTAACCAAACAAACCAAAACACAGGCATCCTCTGCTACTTCCATAATGAGACCATAATAACACATAGATGCTAATATGACAACAAACTTTGACTTGCATCTTACCAGTTGTGGAAGTTTTCCAAATGAGAAGTTTTAAGATTTTACGGAAACAATGCATATTTTATTGCACAAATACTCTGTGACTGTGTCCACTGTGGACATTCAATGAGATTTGTAAGTTAGTTGGTTAGAAACGTTATTGCCAACGATGTGGAAAATTAAAAGGTTCAATGTGTAGTCCTGAACCAGCTGCTCCAAAGAAATAGAGGGCAGTATTTCACCTCTAAACGGGCTCCATACAATCTAAATTCATCAATCATCAGAACCATCAGTTATTAAAAAACAACTATAGTATGTTAACCTGTTTATATTTTACTTGTAGTAGTTTGTCATATTTATTGTATTCCAAGTTTTAGAGTATTATAGTGTATATAATACATAATATAAAGACTATTGTAGGGTCTTTATATTGATTATCGTATTCTACAGCTATATCTCTCTTCTAGTGTTGATGTATTTACTGTGAATTTTTTACTCCTGTGTAAGCCTGTCTGTCTGCCTGTCTGTCAGTCTGCCTGTCTGTCTATCAGCCTGTCTGTCTGTCTGTCTGTCTATCAGCCTGCCTGTCTGTTGCCTGTCAGCCTGCCTGCCTGTCTGTCTGTTGCCTGTCAGCCTGTCTGTCTGTGTCTGTGTCAGTCTGCCTCTCTGTCTGTGTCAGTCTGCCTCTCTGTCTGTCTGTCTGCCTCTCTGTCTGTCTGTCTGCCTCTCTGTCTGTCTGTCTGCCTCTCTGTCTGTCTGTTCATTAGAGCAGACTGCTGACACTCTGACAGTCGGTTTAAATATCTCTGCTATCTTATAATCTTCACATGGATCTTAGATCTGTGTTTCCTGTGTCACTGGGGGCTGTACGCTCCGTGTAACGTTATGTTTTGATAGTTTGTATGTTGGCTTTGGTCTGGGGCGGCAGAGACGAGGGAACGACTCATGTTTTTGTGTCATCCTGGGCGTTTCAAGCGCTGGGTCTAACGTGTAACGGCAGCAACAGAAAGTTTGACGATCCGGCGGGGAGTCAGCTAAATCAGAGCTGTCTGCTAACTGCTAACTGCTAACAGAAGATCTGTCCGGTTCTCAGCCGATGCACACTTTACTCCTGGTAAAGTGCAAATCCTTTTCTCGTTTCTGCCACTTTGGATTTAATCAAAATCAGAACGTGCAGGGATCACAGATGTGATGTAGACGAGCTCTGAGGCTGCCTGAGTCAGGCAGCTGTACTTCTCCCTCTGTACTGAGGCAAACTGGAGCTACAGTGACATGACGGGCCGGTGCTAGTCAGTTAGCATGCTAATTTCAGTAGATATTGCTGCAACACAACACATCTCTTCACATTCTGTTGTTGTTAGGTGATTGTTTTGAGACATTTTTTAAATTTAAATTATGGCATATCTTACACATTGAACCTTTAACATAAGACAATAGTAAGAAACAGTAGATTATTGGGAGAGCTTGGAGTTCATACAGTTCAATAGGCCTCTTACCAAACAGAAAGAAAAGCCCCCTTCATGTCAGTCATAAAGACCTACAGTAGGAGTTCTGTCAGGATGAATCTAGTGATCATTACCTGCATGCCCTCCTGACCAGATATCCCGATGCCCACATCAGCCACCTGAATCATGCTCACATCATTGGCTCCATCACCTAAATGAACAAAACATACTTTTCATTGTCCTCCATATTTAGGTAAGCACAAAGCATATCACATAATTAAATTATTGTATGCATATCGCCCAGCCCTACAGTCACTATTGAATTTAAATCTTTTGTTCTGTTATTGACAGGTCTAACAATACTTGAACTGACTCAGGCTTAGACCTAAGGGTTAGTTTTAGGAGATGAAATGAGATAATGTGTTAGTGGGAATAACTGATAAAAAGATACTCTTTCAATTCTTTGAATTATTCTTTCATTAACAAAGAACATGTGTAACAGCAGTCTTACCCACAGCCAGGGTCATGACACCCAGCTGGTCCCGGATCAGCCGGACGACCTGACTCTTCTGCAGCGGAGTAGACCTGCAGCAGATGACTGCCTTGCATCTACAGCTCAGCTGCAGGAAGTCTTTCTTCAGCTCGTCCTGCAGGGCCCAGTCCAGTGTCCGGCCATCTATCACAAGAATAAAGCCTGCCACACTGTCCGACGACTTCCCAGGATTCCCTGCTGCAGGCACTTCAGTCAAACTGTCTTCCCCACGCTGCACTTCCAGTTGGAGCTCCTCAAGTAAAGCTGCACATGCATCCTGATGCGTGAAATAAATCCATAAGTCCATGCCATATGTGACAGTACATTTAATTCACTGCATTCATCACAGAAATTATGCAATGCATGACATTTTTACAAGCCACTACAGGCGACGCTGGTGTTGTTTTCACCATGTGAGTCTGTGTGTGTCTGTCATCATGGCAAAATGAGCTCCTGGAGACACCTACTGTAGCAGCTACTACGACTTTCCACCATCATGTCGCACACACAACACATTTATATTCTATTATCTAATGTGTAATGAAACACATCTCTGTTGATTTAAATATTAAATGCATTTGTAATTTTCTTTAGAAGCAAGATCAACATCTTATTCTTAAGCCTACTAGTCTTTAAAGAATAGTTGTGTTGAATGGACAGACATTGACATTATTTTACACTCCCATCAGCAGGAGAGAAGTTAGTTTGCACATGCTGTAAACTTCCACTAGCATTCAACATGACTTTTTCATGGAATGAATAGTTGCAAGTAGGCTAAACATACTTTGACAGCTACTGTATGTATCAAAACAGCCACTAAGACAACGCACATTGCTCAAACAATGTAAGCCAACCATGTCAGCAATTTATAATTCAGAGTTTAGCACCTGCATTGTGAGGCAATGCAAGAGCAAACAACAGCGGCAGATGAACTTTTCCCATTAAACTCTACAGCAGTGCTAATACCTCGGCCACTGACCTTGCTTCCACAGTTGGCTGTCAGTAGTTGGTCATTGGGACAAAGGAGTTTGCAGGCATTGGCGATGTTGATGGCTGTCTCTTTTTTGTCTCCAGTGAGGATCCAGACTTTGATTCCAGCCCTCTGAAGAGCTTCAATGGTCTCTGGGACTTCCTCCTGCAGTCTGTCCACAATCCCTGTGCTGCCTGAACACACACACATACAGAGACAAAGCACTGTAAATACTACTGCTCCCTGTCTGATACACAAATGCTCCATGTGACAGCTGCTCCTACCCAGCAGGGTGAGGTTGGTCTCCAGTCTGTGAGCTGACTCTGCCAGCAGCTCCTCTCTGTTCTCTATACTGCTCTCTGCCAGCAGCTGTCCCTTCAGCCACGCCTCGTACTCCTCCTCTCCCAGAACCTGCTCCACACACACACACACACACACACACACACACACACACACACACACAC
>CALSCE010009466.1:317744-337418 GCA_943593645.1 Bovichtus variegatus | reverse complement strand
AATGTGGAAAAAGTGAAGCGCTGTGAATACTTTCCGGATGCACTGTATATTAAGGTTTAGTTGGGTATTTTTAGCACTCATCGTGTAAGTGTAGGAGCAGTTTGTCTTGAAAATTAATGGAGACTGGGTGATCTAGCTTGGTTCAAGTAACAGATATACCAATGACACCACTCACGGTAATATTGAATTGAGTGCAGATTAAGTTACTTTTGATTTTGAAAATTAAACGTAAACAAAATATATATACCTTTTATTAAATACAGTATAACTCTGAACCATAGTGGTAATTATGAGGCTGAGTTATATTATAAGGTGTTCGTGTTTTCTTTTCTCTCGAACATTGGTCAAGGAAGAAAATAACATACTAAGATAATTTGTCATTGGTCAACATAGGGTTGTGCAACTAAATGCAGTGATAGTCCCATTTTACTACATTAAAAAGAAAAAAAAGACAGAAATTTTTTTTCTGTGAAGGATTAGTTCAGGAGTCTCACAGCCTGAGAAAAAAGCTGCTATGTAGTCTAGAGGTACAACAACAGATACTACTGTGTCTTTTGCCAGATGGCAGCAGGGTGAACAGGCTGGGTGAACCTCTTCTCCCCAATATCACTAATGCTCAGGAGATGGGTACCAATGATGTTTTGGGCAGTTTTCATCACCCGCAGAGCCTCCTGTCCTGGGCCGTGCACATCCCATGCCAGTTTGTTTCCAGTCAGAATGCTTTCTATTGATCCTCTTTAAAAGTTGACTGGGGAATTTTGCCTTCAGTTTTATTAAGAAACTGCAGCTTTTGAGCTTTTTTCTCTAAGATGAAGATGTGTGATGATCAGGTCAGGTTGTTTGTGATGTTGATTTCCAGGAACTTAAAAATGTTCACTTGCTCTACCACAGCTCCATTGATATAGACAGGCGTGTGTCTCTTTGGCTAGAAGTTGTTCCACTCTGCAAGATTGTTGATTACCTTATAAAGTGTCATTGTTTGAAATCCGGCCAATGAGGTTGGTGTCATCCGCAAACTACACCTCAAAGTTCTTCATGTCGAGTGATGCAGTCATGGGTTTAGGAGGAGATTGGAGATTTTTTAGTACAGGGACGATGGTGGCCGTCTTGAAGCAGGTGGGAACACTCCTGTGACAGTGGTATGTTGAAAATGTCAGTGATTACATAATTGAGCTGGTTAGCACATGTTCTTCGTACATGATCAGGAATGAGATGAGGCCCAGCATCTTCACTCAGAAGGATTCTTCTTGCATCTGCTGTGGATGAACATGGGGAAGATGGTGTGTGTATAAAATGGATATCATCAGGTTTTAATGTGTGGTCTGTGTGTTTCCAGCGGCTTTTCGCAACCTGGGCCAGAATCTGTGGGGTCCTCACCGCTACGGCTGTCTGAGCGATATTCAGGTCAGCTCTGTGGTGTCTGGTCCCTGTGCTGCACACAGTCTCCTCATGACCACTGAGGGCAGGCTGTGGAGCTGGGGTAAGTAACATGCTGCACTTGGGTGCAAATTATCGTCTTGCTAAAAAACATTTTTGTAATTCTCATGAGTTTGTACCCAGCATATACAGCTGGGATAACGGACTGTAAGTATGTGTATTTGTATACAGGTTTGAGTGTGGAGTGGAAGGAGTTCTCAATCACTGAGCTTTTGGTTTCTGGTTTCCGCAGGTCGTAATGACAAAGGTCAGTTGGGTCACGGAGACACCAAGCGCCTGGAGGCTCCCAAGTTAATCGAGGTCCTAGCAGATCATGTCATTGTTGCTGCAGCCTGTGGACGCAATCACACCCTGGCACTCACAGGTGAGCTGAGCCACAATGTGCGTTCTCATCAGGTTTCTTGGTTTTCATTCTAGCCAAACATATGGGCTGCTGATTACAGTGATTTATTTCATTTTAGTTCTCAACCATTGGTTGGAATGAAAACCAGCATTTTCTGGGCTCGTAATAATTCCAAACTAAATGTGTTTGTGTATATTGGACATTAACGGGTGCTTTCCAAAAGTTTTTTTTTCAGTTTTAAATTCTCTGTAATTTGAAATGTAGACAGAATATGAGCGTTTATGTTTGGTGATGTCATTCTTTCTCCTCAGAGAATGGCACTGCATACTCTTTTGGGGAGAACAAGCTGGGTCAGCTCGGCCAAGGCAACCAGACTGATGCAGTTCTCAGCCCAGCACTGGTAAGCACTCACTGTCACACTTGGTACACTCTTTAGAGCCAGATACATTCTGTCATTTTTATATCCATATTTCTGCTGCTTTACTTTTGTGTGGTGACGAAATCGGTTCAAATCATGTGACCTATGCCAAGGGCTATATATTTGAGTTTGAGAAGTAACTGTCAGACTGTGTGAGAGCTATGGATGTACCCAAATCTGAATCTGTTATCAGGGGAAAACACAAATAATGCGATATAAATATATAAATATGCCTTCTATCCAAAGTTGCTCTGTATTATTCAAAAAACACCATGATTGACATGTCTGTGCATCAGTTATTTCTTCAAATCAATCAGACCATTGTGGATGGCCACATGATAGATATACCCATTCTGTTTGCAACATATCACTTTTTATTTCACTAACTAGTCGTTTCATTTACTACACATTATGGAAAAGTGATCGCTAGTGTGGTCGCCCTCACTGTAGTTTTTAGCCGTGTGTGTTTTTAATTTCCTCCATTTAAAAAAAGATTCATTAAGAAAATTTTACACACCACACAAAATAAAACCATTCTACCCCCCCTTTCCCCTCCCAAACACGTCCCTACAACCGCAGTCTGTCACCAGGGCATAGTTTGATAAGAGTGTCTTGGAGGAAGCACATGAGACACATTGCCCTGCATTACAAATATTGCAGCGTCCGTGTCTGCGTCCTGTTTTGAAAATTTAACCTGACTTTGTTTAAACCACACCCACTTCTGGTCTTTTATCCAAATATAGATACAGAGACTGATAATTTAGTTGGTTGAACAGATACAGATAATGTCTAAAAGCCCTGGGGATGTGAATAGACTTACTGTATTTACTTCATAGATTAAATGGTGCTCAATATAAACAACATACGAGTTGAAACGCAAAAAGAACATGCATTGCGTGTTGAAAAAAACATACAACTGGTTTGGGAATGATTACTTGTCTTTTAAGAGTAGCCGTGTCGCTGTAGTGTGCGCCGACAGCAAACAGCTGTTGCATAGAGTAGGGCTGGGCGATATGGATTAAATCAGGAATTTTTTAACCAAATACATCAATCTATACTGCAAAGATTTGGAGGGTTGACTAGTGGTGCTTTCAGAAATTATTTACACAATGAGATTTTTGATAAATAGTCATTATAGCCACACTACTGATGATTTAAGTGGTGAAGGCATCCCCAGGACTGTGAGACATTATCTGTATCTGTTCAATCAACCAAATGATCAGTATGGTACGTTCAGAAATTGTAATGCAGCCTTTAGAAACCAAGAAAAGACAACACTTTTGTATCCAAAATATAAGACGATATCTATACACGCATTAACAAAACAAAAAATAAATGTAACTCTTTTCACAGCAGCATCCTTTATGAGGACAACACTAATAGCTTCACAACAACGCTCAGGCCAACACACAGTGTCACACTCCTGATAAACTAATGTGTCACAGCCTCTGTAATAACGGCCAAGCTCTGTCATTGACATGTCAAAAACAAAATCCTCTTTTGGGGACTGAAGTAACATTTTGCCCACTGGCAACTTTGGTAAACTAACAAAAATGTCATACACTTTTGTGTTTCACTGTATGAACACTGAGAATGCACTTTCCCAAAAGGAAACGGGTCACAATATACAACTGAAAAGCATATTTGAAATCTAATGCAAAATAATGAGCGTTTCAATTATTCAACATTAAAAGCATCCAAACATTTATCATCCCAGTGATGGACACATCGGGCGGATGCTGTGAAATGTGCGTTAGCATGTTGGATGTGTTTCTATTCACATCCCCTACTACGATGGAGGAACATCGACACACCGTCCTGGTCTTATACTTAACTGATGACTTGGATCCCTCAGGTGGGTCTTCCAGCTGTCGGTGCCTTCTTCATAGTCTTCCTTCTCTCTCACTCCCTCTAGATTTCCTACAATGGCCAGCCCCTGGTAAAGGTGGCCTGTGGCGCTGAATTCAGCATGGTGGTAGACTGCAAAGGAAACCTGTACTCCTTCGGCTGCCCAGAGTACGGACAGCTGGGTACGCTCACAACGTGCAAACGCATCTTTACATTACATTACAGGTCATTTAGCAGACGCTCTTATCCAGAGCGACTTACATTGAAGCACAGCACAAATCACCGCATCTCTTTGTCTTTAATGTGACAGCTTTGTTTAAAGTGTGTTTGAGTAACTTAGTGATCAGTTAGACAAATGGGACAAAGTTGACACCAGTTCTACAGAGTTTATCAGAGTTAGATAATAGAGTAGACCTGCTTATGTCAGCTGTCAGCAGTAGAGACATGTCAAAGATGTGTGAAGTCATTTAGAAACTGTTTGTCCACCAAAGAGCACTGACAAGTTAATTTTTTTACACTGTATTTCTTATGTGTTAAAATGCAAGTATTGGTCTATACATCAACATTTAAAAACTCAACACAGACATGATGTGCCTCAAATATATAGTATTGGATGAGTTATGCTGCATTATGTCTTGGAAACATCTGTATAATCTTGACCGCTCTTTCTTCCTTGCAGGTCACAACAGTGATGGGAAGTTTATAGCTCGCGCCCAGCGCATCGAGTTTGACTGTGAACTCATCGCTCGCCGTGTCGCCATCTTCATCGAGAAGTCGAAGGATGGCCAGATCATGCCTGTGCCCAATGTGGTGGTCCGAGATGTGGCCTGCGGCTCTAACCACACGGTGAGAAAGTACACTCATTCGTTTCATTGGAACCAAATCATATTGTACAGTAGTCTTTCCATATATGAGCAGTAATGGTTCTAACAGAGTTTACACACTAATGCCATTTTCCTTTACACAACTATATGCATTGGCTTTGTTGTCATTTTATGATGTTTATTCTGTACACACTATCTATTTCATGTCTGTCCGTCCCTGGGGTTTTCCAATTTAAAAATAATAATAATAAATAAATAATAATCTTTTTTTTTTTTTTTTTTTTGCGGGGAGCTTCTCCTTATCTGCTGTCAAAGGACAGAGGGTGTTGTAGGCTGTACAGATTGTAAAGCGCCCTGGGGCAAATATGTCATTCGTGATATTGGGCCATTTAAATTAAATTTGATTGAATAATTGATTGGGCATTAAAAGTAGTGTGTTGGTTTGCAGCTGGTGCTAGACTCTCAGAAGAGAGTGTTCAGCTGGGGTTTCGGTGGCTACGGGCGTCTGGGTCACACTGAGCAGAAGGATGAGATGGTTCCCCGACTGGTCAAACTGTTTGACTTTCCTGGACGCGGTGCCAGTCAGATCTGTACTGGCTACCAGTGTTCCTTCGCTGTCAGTGAGATGGGTGAGAAGAAGATTTTTTGGACAATCACTCAAATAGTTACATTGTTTAACTTTAATAGGTCATCTGTAAATGTGATCATAACTTTGGTTGATATTTAGGCAAAGGCTTTAAATACTGAATACTAAATGTAAAGTCGGGTCTATAATAAATTATCCTGTCTGGGTGTTGCTCTACTTGTAGATGTCTGATCAGGGTTGCATTTGCAGGGGGGCTGTTTTTCTGGGGGGTGACAAACACTTCCAGAGAGTCAACCATGTACCCAAAAGCCGTGCAGGATCTGTGTGGCTGGAAAATCCGCAGTTTGGCATGTGGGTGAGTGCGGACATTACGTGTTTTTTTCTCTTTATTGTCTAGTCCTAAAGGAACATTTCACCAAGGATCCAATCTCACACACACACACACCCTGTGTTCGTGCTTATGGTGGCTTATAATGACTACCACCATCCCTTGCTCTACATGGATGTGCAGTAGTTGTTTTCTCTTTTAGCTTCTCTGTGTGGAGTTTGACTTGAGTGTGTTTGTATTTAACAGGAAGAGCAGCATCATTATTGCAGCAGATGAGAGTACGATCAGCTGGGGCCCCTCGCCCACATTTGGAGAGCTGGTAAGACCTGAGGCCTCAGCCATGGCTGGATCGTGACAGGATACACTGCTGTTCATTAAAATAATGTTTACAGATATTGAGTACAGGCTGTGGTGAGTCAGGAGCTCAGCGCTGATTGTATTTTGTCATTTATCCTTCAGGGATATGGAGACAACAAACCCAAATCCTCCACCACTGCCCAGGAAGTGAAGACATTGGATGGCGTCTACATTGAGCAGGTAAATCAACACGCCGGCTCCTAATGGGAGAAACTACCAATATGTCTCACATCACTGAGACAACACATCCGCACTAAGCCGGATGGTTTAATTTGAAAATTAAATTGTTCTTTCTCCATTTTGGCCTTTCACTAAGGGTTGGAAATTAAACTTTTTAAAAGGCTCACCTGAGTGAATACATCTAAACCAAGAGTCGACAGTCATGCCAGCCTATGAGGCTGTATTTCGCCACCGAGTGCTTTGAACTAAACACTGTTGCAGCATGCTAACATGCTGGAACAGTGTTTATGACAATGACAATGCTCACATACTGTTTTGTAGCAGGTATAATGTTAACCATGTTCACCATTGACTGCTGTGGCTCAGGAGGTCGTCCACCAGTGACGGCTGTGGCTCAGGAGGTCGTCCACCAGTCGGAGTGTCGGTGGTTCGATCCCCGGCCTCTGCAGTCAAAATGTTGAAGTGTCCTTGGGCAAAATACTGAACCCCAAATTGCTCCCAATGGCCAACAGTGTGTGAGTGGTTATCACTGATGAGCATGTGACACCTTGTACAGTAGCCGCTGACTCTGCAGGAATATGTGTGAATGCTGATGTGTTGTAAAGTGCTTTGAGTGGTCGCAAAGATTGGAAAAGCACTATATAAAATGCAGTCCATTTACCATCTTAGTTTTGCGTGTTAGCATGCTAACATTAGCACTAAACACAAAGTAAAGTACACCTGATGATGACGACGACGGTGATGGGAAAGTCATAAGTTCTGCAGGTCATGAACAGAAGTATTGGACACATTCAAATGTTGACGTGCTGATGGCTGTCGAGAAAAGGTCAGGCTATAACCAAAGTTTCAACTCCATGTACAAACCAAGCTGCAACATCCGGGTCTGGAAAGTGAAGCCAATACAGAAGTACCTGCCTTCTCTCTGATATACAGCAGGGTGCCACTCCACTGGTTGCAAAAAAAAAAGTCCAGTCGTATAGAAGTCTTGAGACAATAACCCTACTTGTTATTGACAATAGTTTTACTAGATATGCTCTAGAAATCCAGTCCATTTTACAGATTACAGAAATCTGGTGTCATGACGTTGAAGGAATCGGCTTATTGGAGAAAGTTGATTTCCCCATTGTAGATGTGAAAGTAAAATAAAGTTAGTTTGTGCGTACAAATATACTTTACTTTACAAACGTACTTTATTTTACTTTCACATCTACAATTCACTGAGTTGAGTTTGTACACAACTTCAGACTTGAGCAGTGATGATCCAAGATATTTGGTTTGAAACTGATGATCTTATAGACATGCTGTTTATTCTGACTGCTCTACACTTGTATTCATGCAGACAGTGATTTCACCCAGCAGAAAGGTCCATGTATATTTCATCAACTCTGACATAGCATCTCAAACACCGGGTCTGAAGGTCAGAGCAGTAATCCTGTCCAAAGGACCAGTACATTTTACTGAGTGACATGTTGTTTTTGCAGGTGGTGATGGGCTACTGTCACACTATGGTGATTGCCAGACAGGATACTGAGCAGGACCAGGAGAAACTGAAAAAGCTGCCGGAGTACAACCCCCGAACAATCTGATTGGGCCTCCAACACAAACACCTCAACCCTTGTCACCGGAGCAGGAACACCTGGCCTGTTTAGTCACTGCTGGTGTACTTGTGGGATGGTTGAATTTAAGGGGGAAGGATATCCACACATCTCAACTACCAGCAAACTGCCTCTACATCAATTTGGACACTGAAATCAGAGAACCTGGGGCTGGAGACGGACAGATTCTTTAGATGGTCCACCAGCTCTCTCAATGAACGGTCAAGATATCTTAACTTCCCACCTCGAGTGAACCTGCAAAAGTTTGCTCCAAGCACTGCACAGCTAGTAGAGTTGTGCTTGCCAAAAACCCTTCTCCTTTTTTTTTTTAATACAGCCAAACGTTCATGTCTTGTTCTGTTGTTTTTTCTTTGTTGCAGTATATAAAAAGTTGTTTGTCACATTGACGGTGCTACACCACAGGACCCTCAGTCTTTTCCTACTGAGGGCTTTTCAAAGACCAATACTCCATACCTGTGCCTTTTTCTACACGTTTGTTCAGGATATGGAAGTGTTGATCAGCTGATCACTCTGATGTAGTGTATATGGCAGTAAGAGCAGGTGTGTGCAGCTGCTACAGATTACAATCAGGATTTGGAAAGTGATATTCTGAGTTAGTGCACTCCATTAAATGGTTACATTCCTTTTATCTTCAGTGTTTGCATTAAGGATGTACATGTCAGTCCTTCCAAGACCTTGGTGTCTGCTAGATCTTGTCTTAGCTAATTTGAGTATTAACTATCGTGGCGCTCAAGTGGTTTCACAAGCAGGTCAGAATCTTCTAAGAATATAATGCACACGTTGGTGCCTCAAAATATCAAGATGTGCTGTAAATTAAGGCATGTCTTTGTTTAAAATCAGCAGAGGTGTTTTCCTCCTACCTGTACTAGTCTTTTTTTTTTTTTTTTTAAATGGTAAAATGCGTTACTTTGTTTTTTCATTGAAATGGTTAAATAAAGATTCATGTGAACTGATTGTGATATCGGTACTACTTCCCTTTAGTCTTAAATGTTATGCCTAAAACAGTAATGCTACACATGTTGTCTTAGGTGGAGCTGTGTGAAGGAGTCCTGTGATGGGGGGGTTCATAGCTCCCTTGCTAACTAGCTTAGTTGGTGTACTGCTTGGGGTTGGACTTCATTATTTCCAACTAAAATCTAAAAATGTAAGCATGTCCTTTCACTGGGACTCCTTCCCTCGCTGATCAATGCATCCTCTAAAAGCCATTTCATTCACCAGTTTTTAGTTAGTACGAAAGTTAAATTTGGGAATAACTCAAAAAACGGTCTCAACTCAAAAGGTCCATTTACTAGATTTTTTTTTCAGAGCTTTCAACCACATCCCATGGCCTTGATCAGCAAATTGATCACATAACATTCTTAATTGAATGAACTATGATGCAACACTTCAGTTATTCTGGTAGTTCACTAGAGAGCCGTTTCATTAAAGACTACCAACAAAACACAGCTCTGAACATGATTCAATTGGCACTATAAAATATACAGAAAACATTTAACACTTATTGCATATTTAAAGCTTTGTCTAAAGTATCTGCAGTGTTCTATTAAACATGATTTCAAATGCAAAAGCTTGCAGTGGCTGTTTCTAGAAAATGTTGTCCATCTTGTACAGTAATTTTCAGCACCTCACAGAAAAAAGAATCACATTTCTCATAATGGACGAACTGTTGACATTACAGCAGAGTCCCGAAACAAATTGAGGTAGTACAGATTAGATTTGCTTTTGTTTTATGACTAACTCCTCACTGAATGTAATCTGTGTTTAATGTCTCAGTTCTGAGCAGTTTGTAAAACAATACTGCAGCAGAGTTTAGTCTCCAGGGCTTCAGGATGATGTCATAGTTAAACCTACAGTTTAGGTTCTCTACCTGACAGATGAGTTGTGAGACAGAGAAAATGTCAAATAAAACAACCGGTACACCCCTTCTGTACTGTAAACATTTATTTAGAATGTACAAAAACTGACGAATTGTCAATTTAATCTTCATCTTCTTCCTCCTCTTCATCCTGGTTGATCTGGAAGTAGCGCAGCTCGTAGCTCTCCTTGGTGTTGGCCACAACACGAAGCCAGTCACGAAGATTATTCTTCTTCAGGTACTTCTTGGTCAGGTACTTCAGATATCTGCAGAACAGGTGTGACAAGTGGACAGTGGGATTAGGATATCCTAAATTACTTTTAATCAAAATGTGAAAACAGACTACTCTGTTAGTATAGCAGCATTTTACCTCCAATGTCAGCAATTCTAATGTTCACTTGCCTTTAATTACTGGGGCTTGATGGCACTTTTCACTGTTACTCATTTCAAACACGGCTTAGTGGAATCAAATACTAAAAGCAGTAATTTAACCTTTTACCATTCCGTCCCTTTTTCGAGGGTTGGGGATGTTAAGGGGAAGATGAAAAATGTCAACAGTCTATGCCACATCGACTTTGATGTAGCATTGACTGTTATCGGGATCAGCAGTTCTGTACAAAATGGCGAGAACCTATCCAGGTATTCCCCTCTTCTCATCGTACACAGTCATGTTTCTCATCAACTTGAAACGGACAGAAGGGAAAAGCAGTCCGGTCAGGGTGACATTCTTCATTCAAAATTCTGAAAACATTACGGCACTTGTTTTTCTACAGTACCGTCAGGGAGTGAGTCGAGACTAGCAGTATCCCGTCTTGGCTGAACTAAGATCACTATGGTTACTAGCTGACTGCATTCTGATTATGTGTTCTGCTGCGTGGGGATGTTCCTAAAGACTAATTTACCTGCCGTTTAAATGGAAGTTTAAACTTCGACTTGTCAACCATTCTAAAAAAGGAAAGAAAACATTCAGAAAAGTCAAAATTGAGCAAATCTAGAATGAAAAATATTGTTTATAATATAAGAGCAATCGTTTGAAATTGTTTATCACATTTTTCAATAACCAAATAGAATTTTAAATGCCTCTAAAATCATTGTGTCCCCAGTATCCTCTGTTAGGAATCAGCGCATCACATTTACTCATTTTACCCTTCACAATAAAATCCCTGGAGAGATACACTGCACTAAAGGGAACTTAAAATGCATCCAGGGCATTCATGAGTGTGGATGCCCACAAGAGGCAACTCAACAAAATAGCTTATAGTATTGTAGTGTGCAAGTTGGATTCATTGAGCTAGCTGCCATTAGCCCGCTTTGCTTATTCATAGCATGCTAGATTGCTAGCTTTAGTCTATAGTATAACATTAACGTTTGTGCTAACTGGCTAGCTAGCTAGTTTCAATGTGCAATGTGCCAATGCAGTTTATCAGGAGAGAACCAGACTGACGACCGAACCCAGACCTCATCCCTATGCGTCAGTAAACATGATGACGTCTTTTTATGGGCGGAGCATAGGTGGAGGCAGAATAATTCTACTAACATGCTAGCTAACGCTGGCTGGCAAGTTTTGTAGGCTTGTTTTTTACCAATGGCTTAAGAAAATAAGAGTTTCTCTGAATATCCAGTTGTCAATATATCACATACCTGACATATTAAAGATAAACAGAGGGTAAATGGTGGTAGTCTAGTAGTCAGGCTTTCAAATAGAACACTGGAAGTTTGTGAGTTCAATACCAGGCTGCCACCATTGTGCTCCTGAGCAAGACACTTAACCCCAAGTTGCTCCAGGGCACTGTCCCTATAGTTAGTTCACTGTAAGTCGCTCTGGATAAGAGCATCTGCTAAATGACCTGTAAATCCTTTCAATGGCTTGTACCTGTACTCTGCACAATGACAATAAAGTTTAATCTAATCTAATCTAATCTACAGATAAAATTGCTATTCCAGCATTGGCAGCAGCTGCAACTAAACTAAAATGAGGACTGACTTATCAAAGAAAGTGACTGACAATATTGGTGAAGTGTTTCAGAGAAGATAAGAAAATGTTCGCATTCTGCTAACCTATTCCTATTTTCCTATTCCAACATTTTCTCTCCATTACTAATAGTTTAGTTTTCTGCGTGGTCAATCTTTGAAACACTTTGCCGATATTGTAGCTGCCTAGAGACTGGAATCAAAAAGGTATGCAATAAAATGTCAAGTTCTCCTAGGGTTCTGACACCAACAACACAACAAGATGACATCTTCAATGTGTAACTTTAGCCTACTATTTTGAGGTGATTTGTGTTTGGCTTTTTTTGCCTCCAGCTAACACTAACGTAATCATGACGTCAGTATTTACAAGGGTCTATTAACATGGGTTGTCGCTAAGAGGCAACTCTACAAAACAGCTTACAGTAGCGATCACCAGGTAGCGGAGCAACCAGAATTGTCAACTGTGGAGACTTTACTCTGCCTTTATCATAGCACTGAGATCAGGGTTTCTAGTTCTAATCGGCATTCTTATGGTTGTTTCTTGCTTTGGCCAGTAGCCAGGCTGTGCAGTATACCATATAAGCAGGTAATACAGTGTGACCTATTACCTTTTAGAGAAGGGCACCTCAGAGGACACTGTAATCTTGCTCTTGCTCCTCTCGATGGAGACCACACTATTACACAGGTTGCCAGCTTTCCCGTTCACCTTGATACGCTCCTGAAGAAACTGCTCCTGGAAACAACACATTTGAGAAAAAAATCTCACTGACCATTTGTACACTATTCTGAGATCTCAATGCTCTGGCTAAATATCAGAAGTTTTTGGCAAATTCCTCATTGTGATTAATTAATACCAACAAATGTTAAGACTCAATAAGTTGGTTTTCATATTGTAGTGTCATTTATATCTGTCTGGAGAAAGTCATCAGTAATGTCTGCTGTGGTTAACAGACTGAAACACATCACAGCTGAACATTGAGAAAATCTGATGAGTGGTGGACTTACAAAGTTGGCTGCGTCCATGATACCATCTTCAACAGGATGGGTGCAGTCCAGTGTGAATTTCAGGACCTGCTTCTTCTTCTTACCACCTTTGCCGGTGTTCTGCTTCTTCTGCTTACAAAACACAAAACATTCAACTTGACGGGACAGAAGGTTTAAACACGACTAAACTTTTCACAATGCTAGTGCATACATTTGAATGGAGAACGTTTTGCTTTACACCATATAACCTCTTAAAATGGGTAATATAGCTAACCAGGGGCCTTTCTCAATTTTGTGCTTCCTCAGATCCTTGATCCTCCGGCTTGACCCGGAAAACAATCACCTGACAGATATCATAAAATACAGCGGTATAACAAAACAATGGACAGCTGAGGCAGCTGTGGCTTACATCATATATAATTATCGCTTTAAAATGACAGCTCCTAGGAAAGGATTTTTCATTTTATTAAATGCCTGTTGCATTGACTCCTCTCTGCTTGTGTCTCTTCCTCGACTCCTCCGCTCGCATCTTCTGTGGGCAGGACTAAGACACGAAGAAGACAGAAGAGTCGAAAAAGTCCAAACTGGGAAATGAGAAAGGCCTCACGAGTCACTTTATGCCAATCCTATTCACACATTTTTCCACATTTTGTACAGGTTCAGAAGACTGAATGGCAGCCGACCAGCTTTGTTCTTCTATGTTCTTCTGTAGTTCCTGCTTTTCCAAATGTAGACGATGTGTTATTTTCACCTATTCTAAAAATGGTTTCTGCAAGCTGGGGTCCTTAAACAGTCTTATAATTGTATTAAGTGGGTATGTCTTGAAAGCTTAAGACAATTTTTTAAAACTTGACATAACTGTAGAACATGACCTGCTGTGAACTCTAGGTTACCTTCCAGAAGTCTCTGAATGGCAAAAATAACTATTCACACAAAAACACAGGTTGGCTTTTTTTTCCCCCCAAGGTTGGTCTTGGGATTTTGAGCTCAAAATCTGTAACAAATAGTATCAAACCAAAAAATGCTGTAACTACTTATGAGACACAATTAAGCATCGGAATGGCTATCTTATACTTCCATCATATTGTTCTAAGCCCTTATACACTTTCAAATCATTCATTGTTTTTACGAATAATGACTGTAATTGCGCTATGAAGCAAACAGCATCTGCTTATTCAAAAAAACAAAATGCGTCTCATTCTTTGTCAGTTTGTTTTCAAGCAGTGGGTTTGAAAATTACTTTTAAAAAAACTGATGAACACATGATGTAGCGTTACAGGAAAGTCGAATATAATTAATGTCTGTTTTCGAGTTTCGAGCTATGATTTAACGTGAATACATTTCCAAGAGTTCCGCACGGACACTCCACCCAAGTTACCTTCAGGTGTCGCAGCAACAGAACTATCATCTCATTACCGTTAAATACTAGTCGCTTCTACAACTACATTATTTGTGCAACATGTTAAACAACATTGCCGTCATGCAGCCCGGACGGGCAAACTGAGGTAACAACGTGGTAAACTACAGTCCCACCGAGGCTATCTGGCTAACGTTAGCTAAAAGGCAGCCATAGGCCATTGAAAAACGCTGCTGCCTATGTGCTCATAAAACACCTAAAAGCCCGACACAAAGCCTGCCTTTGGACCATGAATGTTATAACAAAAACTGTCACCTCACCCCACCTGTTTTGTTTGGCTTTTACAACTGAAAATCTAAAACTTGGGTGGCTTTATTAACACGCGACTTTACTTACAATAGGCGCCATGGCGGAGAAGCTAGCAGAAAGGAAGAACAGGCTGTGCGCATGCGTTAACTGTACAAATCAAACACCGAACTACCGATTGAATCCGTGCATCGGGCATTGATTAACAAACTAATTCTAGCTTTAGGACCCATCATGTACCGTAAACAGCATGGTAGGATGGCAACCCCCTATGTAGGTTACAACAGTGGTACATTTTAGTCTATAATATCATCTCAGGCAAATGTCCCACTAACTTAAGACAGAGGTTTTACATTTTTTGCAAAGCTCAAAAATGTTGCACAGATGGTTTAAAGGGCCTTCTATTAGTACAGAGGCTGGCAAAAAAAAGCCACTATGGTCCTTGGTCCTGGAAAGATCTGCAGGCCAACCTTATGACCCTTATCTCTTTAAATGATTTTACATTTCTAATAAAGGAAGTGGTCACTGCTAGCTGCAGTTGCTTCAATTAACTAACTAACAAACACATGTCTAAATATTGCTGCTTTAATATTGCAGTGTATTATGGAATGTATTTTTTGTCATAGTTTTACATTACATTACAGTTCATTTAGCAGCCGCTTTTGTCCAAAGTGACTTACAATAAGTGCAAACAATCACGAGGATACGACTCTAAACAGCGAGAATTGAAGAATTGAAATTGAAAGAAGTGTAGAATAATAGCTTCAAATAAGCCAAACCAAACAAAGTGCAACAAAGACAACCAAATAGAATAACAATTCAACCAATCGCTTCAAATAAGCCAAAAGCACAACAATATTTTATTTTGTATTTTTTTTATTGACCGAGGTGCAGTCGAAACAGGTGGGTTTTCAGTCTGCGACGGAAGATGTGAAGACTTTCAGCTGACCTGACATCAATGGGGAGCGCCCCATTGATGTCAGGTCAGCTGAAAGTCTAAAGGCCACCATTTAGGAGCCAGGATAGCAAACAGACAGGTTTTGTTTGAGGGGGATCTGGGTCCCACTCGCAGTGAGGGAGTAGCGAGCAGATTAGCAGATGCCGAGCGAAGTGAGCGAGCTGGAGTGTGTGGTTTGACCATGGCCTGGATGTAGGAAGAGCCTGATCCATTCACTGCACGGTCGGCCAGCACCAGAGTCTTGAAGCAGGTTCGGGCAGCCACTGGTAACCAGTGAAGGGAGCGGAGGAGAGGTGCAGTGTGGGAGAACTTGGGGAGGTTGAAGACCAGTCGGGCTGCAGCATTCTGGATGAGCTGTAGAAGTCGGATGGCACATGTAGGAAGTCCAGCCAGGAGGGAGTTGCAGTAGTCAAGACGTGAGATAACAAGGGCCAGAACCTGCGTTGAGTCAGTAGGGGACGTATTCTCCTGATGTTGTACCTCCTGAGAGTGTATCTGCGGGCTGTTGCAGTGATGCTGGTGGAGAAGGTCAGTTGGTCGTCCAGTGTCACACCCAGATTCCTTGCGGTCCGAGTCGGGGAAACAACCGAGGTGCCGATGTTGATGGTAAGGTCTTGGATGGGAGAGCCCTTCCCCGGAAGGAAGAGGAGTTCGGTCTTGTCAAGGTTGAGTTTCAAGTGGTGTGCAGACATCCACTGAGAGATGTCAGCCAGACAAGCCGAGATCCGTGCCTCGACCTGGGTTTCACATTTGGGAAAAGACAGAATTAGTTGAGTGTCATCTGCTCATGTCTAGAGTCTAGCTGCCGCTGTTTAGAGTCTAGCTGTCGTAGGAGAAGCCGTGAGAGTCAATGACAGAGCCAAGTGAATTGGTGTATAGAGAAAAGAGGAGGGGACCCAGGACTGAGCCCTGAGGAACCCCAGTGTTGAATTGGCAAGGGTCTGACAGAGACCCTCTCCAACTTACCCTGTAGGTGTGGTCCTTTTGGTAGGATTCGAGCAGGGAGAGAGTAGAGCCAGAGACTCCCAGTTCTTGGAGGGTGGAAAGGAGGATCTGGTGGTTCACTGTGGCAAACACAGCTGAGAGGTCCAGAAGGACAACAACAGAGGAGAGGGAGGCTGATCTAGCAGCGTGAAGTTCCTCAGTGACAGCAAGGAGGGCAGTCTCAGTCAAGAAGGTTGTTCTGGTGAAGGTAAGACGAGAGTTGATTAAAGACTGCTCGTTCAAGTATTTTGAAAAGAAATGGAAGAAGAGAGAGAGGTCTGTAGTTGTTCACTTCAGAAGGGTCGAGTGTGGCTTTCTTTAGGAGAGGGTTCACTCTTGCCTCTTTAAGATTGTTTGGAAAGCAGCCAGTTGTTAAGGAGGTGTTGATGAGATGGGTGAGAAAAGGAAGAAGGTCAGGAGCAATAGACTGGAGAAGGTGAGAGGGGATAGGATCCAGAGGGCACGTGGTAGGACGGGCAGAGGTAACAAGGGTTAGAACTTCATTTGGAGAGAGGGGGGAGAAGGAAGTAAGAGTGGAGGGAAGTGATTTGGATGGTGAGCAGTCGATGACAGTCGGTAAGTTGGAGAATGAAGAGCGAATATCATCTATTTTCTTGATAAAGTAGTTGACAAAGTGAGAGGGTAGGAGGGTAGAAGGAGGGGAGGGACTGGGAGGATCGAGGAGGCTGGAGAAGATAGAGTAGAGTTTCTTGGGTCTAACCCCAAGAACCCCCTTTCTAATCCTAGAAAGGGGATTGGACTTTTTGTTGGAAGAAAGCACTTTTTGCTTCAGGAATAGACTAAGAGAAAGAGGAGAGAAGAGTTTGAAAGGCAACAAGGTAATCAGGGTGTTTAGGATGGTTCTGTCAGCACGCACTGAGTCATCCAACCAGGGAGCTGGAGGGGACTGGTAAACCTGCTGCAAGGTGAGAGGTCAGAGAGACTCCAGAGAGGACAGAGTAGAGAGGAGAGTGTGTGTGGCAGAGTTGGCAAGTATGAGTGAGAAGGATTCAAATGAAGGAATTTAGGTTTGTTAGATTGGGAGAGGGGGAGAGAGTAGGATATGAAGAAGTGATCAGAAATGTGAAGCGAGTTACAGATAAGTTTGAGGTAGAGTAGTTTCTGGTGAACATGAGGTTGAGTTGGTTGCCAGCTTTATGAGTAGGTGGGCACGGACACAGGGAGAGAGCAAAAGAAGACAGGAGAACGTCCAATTCCTCCAAAAACTCCCCCAAAGAACCTGTAGGACGGTAGAGAACAACAATGTTTAATGTAACCGGCTTAGTTATAGTGACAACATGAAATTCGAAAGAAGAGGAGTGAAGTCTGGCATCGGGTAGAGAAAACTCCATTTGGTAGTCAGTAGATCAGTGGACCTCCTCTGCCAGTGGCTCTGGGTGAGAGGGTGAAGGAGTAGCTGTGGAGAGAGCAGCAGGGGTGGAAGTGTTATCTGGTGTGATCCAAGTCTCAGTGAGGGCAAGGAAGTCAAGGGATTGCTGGGAGGCGTAGCCAGAGATGAACTCAGTCTTGCGAGTAGCTGACCGGCAGTTCCAAAAGCCCCGTGACGAGGTGTTGGGTATGTGAGGAGCGGGTGGGATAGACATAAGCAGAGAGGTTACGATGGAGTTGAGAGCATGTGCAGAGCCTGTAATACCTACGAGACGAGACATGAACTGGAATGGAAAATATACACATGTAAATAAAAAATTAACTACTACTGGTGTTGTAGCAAATGTTCTTAGGATACTGCTTTACTTTATAAAATGATAAAAATTATGTATGTTTTCTCTTCTCTTTATTGTTTTCTCATTTTCTATACATATATAATCACTGTATTCACCATGTGATCTTGTATCAATACCTAGTGGCAAGGCAGAGTCCACGAGCATGCAACTAGAGGAGTATAGGAGCAGGTTTAAAGGCCCCAAGGATAAACAGTGTCAAGAGTGATGGATACCACACCAGAAGTAAGACTAGCAGAACGTGTACTGAATGGAGCAAGACTGTTTTATTTCTTATGGATTTAACTATTTATTTGTAAAAAGATTGTTTTATTTTTTTCAAGTTACATAATCTTGCTTTAAGGTTTAAACTGGGGTTGTTTGAAGGTAATTGAGGCCAGTTTAATTTTAACGCTCTTTGTCAAACAGAATTTCCTGAAAAAGCCTGATTTACTAAATCTGTTTTAACTGCTAATCTTGCTTTATCAAACATCCCACAGGCCTCTGGTACATTTTTATTAATAATCAGTTGAGAAATACAACTTTTAGTTGTGTGACTGTGACTCATTTGTTTGCTTTTTGACTAAATTAACACCATAATCCTTTACTTAACTGTAATGCATCAAATGCATTGCTAATGGATTACATTTTGTAGTAATCAGACATGTAATCTGTTTCTCCTCAAACTCAATACACTATATACACTTGAACTATGTTTATCTTATTGTACATGAAGAATTAATTAGATTTAATTAGAATTTAAGTGTTGTTTGAGAACAAACTCAAGCTAATCAGTCAACAGTTCTAAGTCAGAGTAACAAACTCTTTAATACAGGTCTATGATAAATGGTTAATTGTACAATAAAAGTGCAACATATCTAAAACTCAACTCAAGGTGTGCCATGCTGCAACAGTCAACTCATTATCTTAACACCTTGCATTCAGCCATTTCATTATGTAACCCTCTACAGTGCACTTTACAGATTTGCTACAAGTGTACCCAAAACACATGTGCAATTACAAATGCATACTCTAACTGAATTACAGTATTCTGTCCAATATTTAGGAAATTGCGCCATTGGTCAACTAAATGAAAGAATCTGTGTATACATATACAAATATATATATGTATATATACATATATGTATACATATATACATGTATATATACATGTATACATATACATACATATATGTATACATATATACATGTATATATACATGTATACATATATACATACATATATGTATACATATATACATGTATACATATATACATACATATATGTATACATATATACATGTATATATACATACATACATATATACATACATATATGTATACATATATACATGTATATATACATACATACATATATGTATACATACATACATATATACATGTATATATACATACATACATATATGTATACATACATACATATATACATGTATACATACATACATGTATACATGCATATATACGTATACATATATGTATGTGTACATATATACGTATACATATATATGTATACATATATACGTATACATATATATGTATACATATATACGTATACATATATACATGTATACATATATACG
>CALSCE010009466.1:307258-317344 GCA_943593645.1 Bovichtus variegatus | reverse complement strand
TATATACATGTATACATGTATATACATGTATACATATATATACATGTATATACATGTATACATACATATATATACATGTATACATACATATATACATGTATATATACGTATATACACATGTATATATACGTATATACACATGTATATATACACACATGTATATACGTGTATATATACACACAATACATCGTGCCACATGCCAGTGTACGGTTTCTATTAGTTGACAGAGAAACAGTAATTGTCACTTAATGCAGCTTCATAAATAATTCTTTCAAAAAAACACCTGACAAAGTTTTACTCAGACTGATGTTGTGATTTTTGTTTTAGCCTGAGTGCACATTGAGGAAGTGGACATCAGGGTTAGACATTGTAGTCTGTTATTTAATCATCTGTAAATGATGAAGCTTCCTCACAAACTACATTTAAACAGTCCCAAAACCCTCATAGAAGCCTATATTTTATTTACACTTTTTTCTTGTTCATTGTATTATTGTTAAATAATGAGTCTGAGGATAAATTCTTAAACACAAAATGTAATGTCACTTTTTGTTCCCTTTACTACTGTTTGGATGCACTGGTCCACCCAGGTGGTGGTAAAGAGCTACTGACTCTGGAAGAATTCTAATATCCTAGGTTTAAGTGGACAGCTTAGCCTTCTATAGTGTTTTCTGTTGGAGAGGCTTATCCACCTTAAAAAAGTACATATTTGGGACACTACTGAAATGATTTGGAATTGTTTGTCAACTGTAAATCAACCCTAAACACGCAACTTGTGGTAGAGCTTGGGCGCGATGGCATGGCATGTGGATCTGGTGTGGAGAAACTATGCAGTCAATTATGCTGCAGGAGTGGTCTGAGAAGTTTCTATGGACATCTTAAGTGTGTTTGCTCATTTTTTGTAACTATTGGGAATCCAAGAAGACTAGAGCTACCAACCTCTGTAAAGGAGCAAGACACAAACATTTTAGAGATGCCTTTCAAGACTACATGGTCCTCCAAACAAATCCAGGCAGGAACAGAGACAAAATGTGGAAAACACACTTGAACCTGATGTGCTTATAGGACGGAACCTGCCACAATAAAAAAAATGAATAAATAAATAACTCAATAAATTAATATGCCATCAAATGTACCAAAAATTATATAAAAGTTGTCGTTAATTGATTGTGACATGAATTGACATGTTTTAATTTGCTTCTTTGTTTTATTTAGTTTAATTAACTTTTAAATGCATTTTTTTTTATATAATTCATCATAAAGTTATTTAGTTACCTAAACACATTTTTTTTTTGTGTCTTTATACATTTGTTTCATTATGCAAATAAAGGAGGTTGTCACTGTGTCATGGGGTAACTCTCCACCTCTTGGTAGATGACAGACTGCACAGATTGACTGTTCATCAACTCCCGTCTTCAGCCCTTTCCCTCCCGACGCTGCCTCAGATCTTTTGCCCTTGCATTCTCAGACCTGTACAGGTGTACAGATAAAACGACTGAGGCCAAACACTGGTCTCCTTTGCAAGGTTGAGCCTGTTTGTTCAATTATCGCCAGTGTGTATCCCCAAAAACATGCTGCGCCTCGCAGCGACAATGGCACCCTGACATCTGAGATCTGTCAGACCGCTGGGTGCTCTGCACAATGCTGAGTCGTACGACAGAGAGAACAGGCTTTTTAATATTATTTTTGGTGTATTTAATGGCATATTACTTTATTTATCAAATCGTTTATTTTTTACATTCATTTTTTTATTTTGGCAGGTTCCATCCTCCATACTAAAATTCATTACAAGAACAAAACGAGAACCAAAATGGCCCAAGGACACAGACATGCAGTTTATCCTGCTCATTTCACACTCTCCATCAGCCTCATAATGATAATACACACAGAACTGAGACCTGCAGCAAAACAACAGGACCCTACCAGACCTGATAAGACTGGGTTCAAATGAATATCATTTCAGTCTCATCAGGCCTCATGTCCAGGGACAGCTCTTGGATGCTAGACAGAGTGGATCTGTGAAGAACACTGCTGAAGGGTGACTGACTGATATCTAAATTATTTAAGCTTTTCTTAGGTTTAAAAATATAAAAACAGTGAACAGGGACAGTTAAATATTGACTAAACTAAGGACATTGGTGGCAACTTCTTGAAACTATTTGGTGGATTTCCTGTGAAACATCTCCGAAACATTTGCCATTAAAACTTGAGAGGTCACTCTATATGATACCAAAGAGCCTAGTGCAGTATCTTTCTTCAACACAGGTCATCAGTGAAAACACTAAGCATGGTCAAAGCATACAAACAGAAACACCACTAAAACAGATGGAGTGAGTGTTATTGGAATACATGTAGTACAGTGGAGGTTGTCTGGTCTTTAACTGGATTTTGGAAGTTGGTAGAAAACAGCAGCCCAGCTGCCTGCCGCCATCCGAGCTGTCAATCTCTGTCTGTGAGCTACAGGCTCTCAGGCAGCTGCAGGGTTTCCCTCTGGAGGGCAGCCACCATGGTAGACGCCTCACACCCACCAGGTCTGACCTGTCTTAGTGCTTCAAGTCTGTTACGTCCAGCATCCAGCTCCTGGGACTAGTTGACATGGATGCCTGAGATAAAGGGCAGCCCGGTTGGAACCTTCTTCTTGTACTCCACATAGTCCTCGGTAAAGAAATGGATGAGGGAGAGCTCCTCCTCCTCGATCCGCTCCCGGAAGAACCGCCAGCTGGCTATCGTGTAGCCCAATATACACACCGGGTTACAAAGCATGACCTGTAACGGTCAACAGCCTCATCAGCAAACAAAACAGAACAGGTCTCTTCACAACCAACGGGCAGCATACCATTACTATGATCATTTCATCCATCTATTTAAAGGGTCTGAGGACCAACAGCATTGGAGCCATTTTATATTTTTAAATGAAATATTGTGGTGCTGCAGAGATGTCCCGGTTCACACATAATATTCTACAGATTTAAGAAAACACCTTGTTTGGTACAGATCTCTGCAAAAATCACACCATAATAATTTTAATATGTTTTTCGATGAAAATGAGAATAATGACATCATATTATCAGTCCCTCTCATATGGCAATTCATATCGCAAATACAATATCAGTCAAAAATAATTGAATTAGATATTTTTTCAAAATCGATCAATACAAAAAGTATACCAAACCAAATTTGACTAAAAAAAACCCATAGAAAAACGAATGGAAACAGTTGCTAGAATCCAGCTTATACTTTATTATTTGGTCGTATTTGGCAGGATTTATGAATATCATTATTATAACAGAGTGTCTGAAATTTTCAAACGAGGTATCAATCGGAGTTTCAGCATTATAAGAGAGAAACATACAGGATATTAAAATGTTCTACAGCCAGATTGTTGATGGAGAATTAGTTTCGTATGAGGCTGAACAATGCTGGAGTGGCTCACCTGTGTTCCTGTGCTCCAGTAGAACCAGCCCACATAGGAGGGGTGTCTGAAGTAGGAATAGACCCCGCTGGTGACCAGCACGTGGCTCTGGGCCTTCTCATTCTGGACAATGTGGTTGAAGTTGGAGCCGGCCGTCAGCATGGCCGCCTTACGCAGGCCCTCACCACAAAGCACCAGCAGCAAACCCACAACGCTCAACCAGTTCTGCTGCTTCAGCTCTGAGAGAGAGAGGACAATCTGATTAAATACTGGAGATGCATGAAAAGTCTCACTATGTGGTATGTCCTGTGATGGACCTCTGCTTCTGTCCGAGTTATGTTTGACCCAGGAATCCTTCAAACTCAAGAGTTTCAAGAGCCAACTTTGACTTAAAGGTTATGAACATCCTGAATAAACAAGTTTCAACTTAAGGTTTGCTTTTCTCTTGCTGTTCTGGACTATAAAATGTCACATTGTAATATAATTCATCATTTCAAATAAAAAAATTAATCTGTCTTTCCTTTAACACAATGTGTAATTATGCAACAAGCTAATCTTCAACATAATGCTATTTTTGTGCAACTTGCTTATGTTAAAATGCTAACTTCAGTTAAAAATATATATGAACATTGCACTTAACTAAACTTCAACTTTTGTGAACATAGAAGTTACTTATTGTTACCTTCTCATCCCGAGTAAAAATATGTCAAAATGAAGTGAAAATAAATCTAGTTGCTTTTCTACTTTTGTGGCAGCAGTACAGTACGTTACATTTGTCATTTAGCAGATGCTCAGGGGACAGTCCCCTGCTCAGGGGCACAATGGTGGCAGCCCCTGGTATTGAACTTGCAACCTTCTGGTGTTCTATTTGGAAGCTTGACCACTAGACCACCACCCAGTAAGACAATATAACAGATACAGAACTACTAGATATTACCTATGAACTGAATGGAATGAACACAAACCATCCTGCGCCATGTGATAAGTACAAGGTTGGAGGACCATCTAGATCTGTTAAACACAGGGTGCAGCAGGTTTTCTCAAAGACTCTGGATGAGTTAATAGTGTAATGTTTAAGTCACATAGTGAGTCTCTGAAGTTCCTGAACATGTGGCAACTGAAGCCTCTATCAGTCTGTAAATGTCCTGAGATAAACGTGTCCAGCAGAGGTCTCACTGATATGATATACTGGACTATTGACAGGCAAACATTTTGTGTGGTGTAAACAAAATACACAGATTAAAAAACAGTACTGAGTGGACTGTGTGCAGTGACAAGACTGAAGACACACCAACCTGGAACGGTCAGCTTCTCCACAGTGAACTCTACCCATGATGAGAAAGCAGCCAGGGTGTATTCCACACTGTGGTTGAGCAGGAATGAGTCCAGTGACAGGCTGTGAGGGTTGATGATGGCCGTCACCAGGTACTCGGAGTAATGGAAGAAAGACAAGGAGCACATGTACCTGCAGAGACACACCATTACTACACACTCAACTGCAGCAGGCCTGGATTACAAAATACACATCCTTCTGTCAAAATATGGTACATGTTAGGTTCACTGTATCTCTGTAGAGCAATTAAACAAGGTTTTCAGTAAAATTAAATGCACTTATTGTAAAACAATTGAAAAGAAAAGAAATCGGGGAATATTATGGGGTGGGGAACGTTAATAAACGCATGGATATAAAGTTAAACCAAAAATAAATACATTTAATCAAATAAAATAAAAAATAATTTCTACACAGCACCGTCATAACACGTACCAGCCAAAATGTGTCCACGTGGTTTCGGAGAAGCTTATTATTAAGCCACAGCCAAAAGTAACTCCCAGAAAGCAGGCTCTCACAGCAACCTTGAACGAGTTACGACACTCAGATTAACAGCAAATTGCAGTTTAACGCTTGACACTTTAAATATGTCTTAAAAAGCACACACTTAACATTATATGAAAAACTATATTTTGCCAGTCAGAGTAACGTTACACTCATTTCATTGTTTTGTTTTACCCATAATCTTCAAACAACAATTTAGGGTAACAAACCAACTCTAAAAGTTAAGCTAGATTTTAGGCAATATACTAGTAAGAGTTTTATTTAATTATTTTCACCGAATGTGTCCCAGGAGCAGGGTAATTTGTAAAATACCTCAAATCATGTTATCGGAGCCAATTACATTCGACACAAAGCAAGACAACATCGAATTACGACATTTCTGGATTGGTTTCTGTCACATTCTTTCCATAAAGAACCTGTCAGGGTATTTCAAGTGGCAAATGGACTAAGCCACTGCAGTTTTACCTGGCTTAGATTTCTATTTTGAGCACATCAACGCCAGTTGTCTTGTTCCTCTTTAGCTAATAAGATTAGTCTAGTTAATTAAATAGGTAGCTTGTGTTAGCTAGCTAACATAGCAGTGCAACGATAAAGTTTAAATGGCGGAGTAAGTTAGGTCAGACAACTGTCAATGTTAGCTTGAGGTAGATTAAATACTTTACTGACAGCAATAACACGTATGTGCACTTCACTCAAAATTAGAAAAATTATCAGAATCAAGCAAAGTTGGCTACCTAACGTCAATTCTTACCTTGTATAGAGGTCCTCTGTATACGATTAGCAAGAGGCCGTTGATAACGGCAATGTGGATACAAATCACTATTTTCCCGGAAGTTTCCGTCAGATAATCAAACACCCAGTCAAGATGTCCAAAACACGTTCTGATCAATGGGATCACAACCACGCTGAGCCCTAAAATAAATGCTTTTATACTTACTCTTCCTTCTAGCACCAACTTACTGCCTGCCATGATGAAAGTACTGTGCTGAAGGAGCTATCGCGATACCTGATTGGCAACCTCGTGATGTTCACTTACGGCTATAACATTTCTGCCAGAAAAAAAGTATAACGAAACGAGTCTTTGGTTTTATATGGACTATTTTGAGAACATCCACAAACACTAAGTTACATTTTATTTAACTAAAAAATGCGTGGGTTTTGGACATGTTTGAACATTTTTAGGTTTAAAACTGATAGCGGTTCACTGCACGGGCAGTCTGTAGACTACCGTGAGGATAAACTCCGGTGAAATGTACTTATGATAGAATTGGTGGTGATATATTTTACCACTATTCAATTACTTGTTGTGGTGAAACAGTATTTTGATCTATCGTTTTATGCAGTGTGATCATGGTAGGTATAACCAACGGAGCAAAACAGCACTGTTTTTACAGATGACACTTGAGGCACCTGTACTTTCATGAATTTAATTAGCTTGTAAAATTTAAGAAAATATAAAAACATAACATAATATTTATCCACATTACATTTTCATGACAATCTAATATTGAACAGGCTATGTATTTTATTTACAGTTACATTACAAAGCCACAGCCAGATGACTTCTCCACAACAGAGCCTGGATAGTTTTGTCAGTAGTAACAGTTATGAGCTGTTTGGAATAAATACACAACGTTCCTGTAGCTGACATTCTACTTTCTTTGGCTGCTTGAGAAAAAACTGGAAATCTTGCTTTGTGCCTTCAAAGATGGGGATGATGAAGCTGAAAAAAAAAAAAAAATAAATAAAGTAATAGGAGTTAAAACAGCTCATAGGTGTAAGAAGTCATGTTATATTTAACATTTATTTAGATCCCTTTATTTATGTAAATAATAACACTATTGCTGTATCTGTGGGAATTGAACCTGTGAGAAAGAGCAACAATATCACCTGCAATGTGTTTTTTTCCCCACAAAGTACAACATTTCCAACTGTTGCCCCCCAGTGATAGTGTAAAAGAATATATATGATTTTAAGACAAATTATTTTATTTTTTAAATATAGAATTGGCATACATCTCCAGATTTCATTCATTTCTGTAAAGAAAATGAAATAGTATTTTTAAAGTTTGGAATATGATTTAAAAAAAAATTATCAATATATTTTTACTTCATCTCACAGGATAAGGGCAGGGTAAAGACCTGAACATAAGCTCGTCCTTAAGATGTGTTAAGGAGAAAGATTGGGAACCACTGGCAATATTCTATATTTTTCTTCTTGTGAAAAATCTCCTGAAAAGACTCAAACCAACTCTGAATGCATCTACTAACTAGTGATAATCTTGCGATTGAATCACACCATCTGCAACACCAAATCGGGCAACTAGCGTAAAGTGGGGGAGGCCAATGGCTCCTTGCCCACTTCCTACCCACCTACTTCCGGCGCCCTTGCACAGACCACACACATCTTCAAACTCGGCTTTAATTTGATCTCAACTACACACCAGTAAAAGTTTGCTCAAATTTAAGGTGGGCTGACAGTTTAAGGTGGACCGGCTGTTGGAGATGTGACAAGCTCATCTGAGTTTTTGCAGCAGTAAATTATGTTTAAGGGTATAACAAAAAAGCTCTGAATAAAAATGTCTTCTCATCCTTGAGTAATATGTTCGAGGAATGGAAAATATCTTATACAACTGATAAAATCCTAATTGGAGATATACATTTTGTCTTTCAACAAAGGGACTATAGTTGATAAGTAATTTTTTACCAATGGCAGATCTAGAGAAATATTCATGGGGTGACAAGAGGGTGGCATTGAGACCTTAAGGTGTGGCAGAAATATAGAGCACATGAGTAAAGCATTGAATAGCAATCGTCCACCAAAGGTGGCATTAGAAATCAATTAATTGTTTTATTTCCAAATATTCTGACATTTTTTCTATAAAAAATTACATGTATGTCTTTGTTATAAGCCTATAACTTGGCTTAAAATGTGTCTAGAACAGATCATTAAATTATATGCATTTATTAAGACGTTATTTTAATTAATTGAATTAGTTAAATTTGACACTCAGGTACTTAGCTTTGAATGAACTGTCACTACATTGCTGAGTTGTATGGCTTTTTGTTGAGGCTTGGAGAGTTATTTTAGTGCCTTTTAAACTGGGTGCTTTTGTAGGGTGCAATGACCTCAAATTTGGACATGTTTGTCTGCAGAATGTGCAGTTTCAAGGATATTGGTAGCTGTAAGCAATCAGGAGACGTAAGCACTCTGAATATTTGGGTTTAGTCAGGTTTAATCCATCCTGCACAGAATCAAACACGAGTTACTAACCCAAACAAGTGTCAACAAAACAACCCTACACACTGTTTTCACTTTGTGAGTACGAGTGTGTGTCTGGTTGTTGTGGCATGTGCTGGAGTGTCAGGAAGAAAGTTCTGGAGCAAGGATGGGGAGGTGGTCACTGCAGAGTTGAAGTTCTGGAGTGATGAGAGTGCCAAATCTAGTATGTCCATGGTAGAGTAGATGTGTGTAGGTTCGTTGTAATTGATAATTGTGAGGTTGGTGTTGTCCAATATTTCTTTGAATGCTATCCTAATGTGTTTGTACTGTCGCAATTTAAACAATTGTGCTCGACATGAATATCACCCAGTACGAGCACATTTCCGTTATTTGAATTATATAATGGAATTTATTGTTTATAAAATAATACCTGTTCAATGTTGATCGCTTGAACTCTTAGTAACAACATTTTGGTCTTCAGATCTCCCGAAACATTGTTGATAAAGGTTTCTTTACAGTCAAATGTATTTGATCCTAATCATCTATCCATAGGACTTTCTGGTTTGCAAGAACTCTGTCATTGTTCTTGGTGAGTTCAAAACAGTGGTATCTCAATGGAGTTTTTAGGTAAACTTAGTACTGTCCTCTTAATCTTCTCATGTAAACCTTAGTAAGATATTCCTTTAACCATTTTCACTTTAAATTGGAAGACTGCTTCAACTACCAGCAACTCTCAACCATTTACATCTACTAGCTAGACTGCCAAAAGGTTTGTTACAGATATTAATGGACTCCAGGAAGATGATTCCCAATGATTTCAGTGACCCCTGAGCTATTCTCTAACACAAGAGGAAGATACAAAAAGTATAAGGCAAGGAGAAAAAAACATGCGTTTCTTTTATACTATAATACATTGGGTTGTGCTTTACCATGTCTTTGCTGGTCTTCACTCACAGCAGGAACATCAGCAGCAGAGGCAGACGGGCCTGTCAAAGCATCCAACATCTCTTTGTACTGCTCCCTATGGCGAGGGGGAATAAATGTGCCAAATCCTTACGAAAAAGAGATGAAAGTGAGTGAATAGTGACAACCTCGGACAATAAATTTCTTGTTCAAACTTCAAAAATTGACAGGAATTAAATATATGTAGTGATTTGAAAGAACCTACTGACTAGAAGGTTGAAGTCCTCATCTCTTTCGGTGAATAAGCTCACCACTGTGGTCACTAGGGCTTCATAGTTGTCGGTCTTCTTGTAGCTCTGAATGGACTGAAGGAGTAGGGCTGATTTTTCTGCTCCAATGGCCTTTTTCACATCAGCCTGAAAGGTAGCGTGGAAGTCACTATTTGGAGAAGAACCTGACGAAAACAGAGCACTGGAATTTATTTCATGCTTAATAACCATTTATTAACAACATGGAATACATTTTGATCAGGTATGCCAAAAACTGAACTACATTATTCTTCAATCATAATCACTCAAAATTACTAGTTTGTAAGTATGCCGCGTGATATGCAGATGATATTCTGTGTAACAGCCCAGTGCTTTTTCTTATCTTCCAGAGAATGTAGTATGTTTTAATTTAACAAGTGTATATATATATATATATATATATATATATA
>CALSCE010009466.1:185655-231839 GCA_943593645.1 Bovichtus variegatus | reverse complement strand
CACACACACACACACACACACACACACACACACACACACACACACACTTTGGAACAGCCATTATAGAATACAATCAACAAAAATATAATATAATGATGATAAGGTGATTTCCATTTACTCTCCAGAAGTCCAGGGTTTTTTCCATAACAGGGAAGGAAGGAAAAAACACTAAGAGACCACGAGGAACCACACGGCTCAGGTTAGCTGAGGAAAGAACACAGCAAGCAACACATTCATTTTATGATGAAAAATCTCATACTGGAGGCACAAATAAAAATTATGGGAGAAAGGTAATAAGCCTCCTGTTCAATTAAGACATTTTCTTGTAGAATAAGTACACTTTAGAGACGTACAAATAATGATAGTGCCGAGAAAACCATGTCTTCAAAACATGTTAGAATAAAAAAATTCTGTATTGTTTGATCTTACCAACAGTGTTGCCTAAAGATGTCATGTTTTCAGGAACAAATCTGTCACAGAAGGAAAGACCATTTGTTTTATTTAGTTCACATTGTCACAACAAGAAGGTAAATCATCTGTAGAGTAAAACTATTTTACTATTAAGGTAACATTCAGGCTCCAAAGGCAGAGTCACATCAGGATGTTGTGTCAGATGTACACATAAGATACTGTTGGCATATAAGGAGATGGATTTTCTATGTAAAAGACAGGAATCAGAGTTTAAAAAGCTCAGCAAAACAAATCAAAAGAGAAGAAATGTGTTTTGTTGACTTGTATTCTCAAGCAAGAAAATCTAAGCTTCTAAAGAGGACAGATTTCAAAAAGATGTGCAACTCTGCCCAATAAATTATCAACTTGTGTTTCATGTGACTTTACTTGTCTCTGGGCAGACATACCAATACAAGCAAAGAAATATATTTTCCATGTATATTTGCGTGGTTTATATCAAGGTGTATGTGACTTGTTTGAAACTTCTCGTTGTCTATAGAACAGAATACGAACCTTCTAGCAAACGCTGAACTTAACTGCTCTCCATCCGGGCCTCGCTCAATGATGCCAACAAAGATCTGGTCCCGCTCAATCACATGGCTGTTCTCCAGACTCACTGAAAAATGTCTACACCAAAAGCGACAATATGAACACATTGGGATTAAGATGTTAAAAAGCAACAACAAAATGAGAAATGGCTAGGGTTTGACTAATAAAGTGCTGGAAAGTTTTAAATTTTATGTTTTTCATAACTTTCCTGATGATATTTATGCAAGGTGCTCTGCAGCTGTGAGGAAAATGTCTCTGGTGCGAAGATACTTTGGATTCAATTAAGAAGATACTAAAAATATATATTACATCAGTTTTGGGTATGAATAAATCTAACAGACACACATACAGTACAGTACATGTATGAAATAGTTTCATTAAGAGCTGCTTATTGTTCCAGAAATAGTCAATACCAGAATACCAAGTATGATGCAGAGCAGTACAGGAGTATAGTAATATATTAGGACGGTCCTGGGGGAGTCACTGTAATAGCACAGACTACTGATGTACTTAACATTGCATGATGTACCTTATCTCAAGCCTAATAAATTCAGCAGATTTAAAGCCACCTGTTACCCGAGTTGGCTGCTTTGCCTTACTAGCATTTGCAAGTTGTTATGAGGCTCAGCAGTTTTACGTGTACTATGTCAGCTTAATTTCTATTGTATATTAAAATATTTCAGTCTGGACCGACGTGTTGGGCGTAGACAAACTGCTAGAACATCATCATCCCTAGAGCCAGCAGAGCTGCTACTTGGCATTAGCCAATCAGGCAAAGACAAACTAAATCAATTATTTTGAGTTTGTAAATGATATGCACAGTCCTTTTAATATACTATTATGGTCTCCATTCTATAGTGTAGAGCTCTAAATGTTGCATTGTACTCCACCTTCGATGTACAAGATAATGACCCTATTTTAGGGCAAAGCAGTAGGTCTTGGACCCATGGACTGAGTCTCCAACCCACCTGCTAATTTGGTTCATGTATAAACAGCAGCGCAAAGCGCAAAAGTGCTGGGATAAGGTGAATATAGATCAGAAGGTGTGGGGATTAATACGTTCACTCTCTGCCAATCACATCACTTGTCTCAGCACTCTGAAACAGCTGAGCCAATCAGTGAGACTTTACGAAAAAACAGCTCAACAAATGGAAAGACGCTTTTCCAGGAAATGTTATTTTATTTATTTAATTTGTAAGATGTTGTAATTCACTGTATCTCGCATCATAAATGGCCACTTCCTGTAGTAAAATGTCACAGGACAGCTTTTAAAAGAATAAAACATGAAATGCCACTAAGAAAGTTGGAGAGGGGGCAATGACAGACGGGACTGTTGAGCTGCTATAATCCAGCATGTCCCACATAAACAGGCAGAATAACAAGTTATAATGGACCAGGCTGGTGTGTGTAGAGGAGTGTGTGGTTATTCTACAGCAGCCTGGTGTCATTTGCATGTGATTTAATAAAAGTAGACACAGTCGGCGGCCGTGCGTAATGGCAATGTGCTCTGGCTTAGAGGCTGCAGATTTATTAACACATATGTCTTGCTGCCTTCAGACAACGGCAGCGATTTAATGAACTGAAGGAGAAACTTTTCATTAAATACAAGACCACACAGGCGAATGTTATGACTACTAAAATCAGTGGTGAAGATATGCAATTGTGCACCTCTGTAGGTAAAATGAGCTTTGAGTAGCGACAGGTAACTTACATCCTCATCTCAGAAGTGAATGAGGACAGGGGAGAGAGGGTACCACTAGTCAAAATGATGCAGCGAACACCTTGATCCACCAAATTCTGCATGCTGAAGCCAGGAGAAAAGCACCAGTAACTCAGAATGTTGCCTACAAGGTGGAAAGAAAAAACACATAATGCCCATTTAACCAGGTTTACACAGAATATGGGAAGATAGCGAGAGAAACTAATGACTAACTAAACAGCAAACACACAATTTCATGGCAATATGGTCATTAATACAGTTGACACAAGTTAAAAAGACAACGAGAATAATTTATGTTATTCCGTATCCAATTTTTCTAAATCAGTGTTTGAATAAAGGGTGTTTTATTACCTTGTTTCTTTGATGAAGATGGAGCCCACACATCCGTGCTCTGTGTTTTCTTGTGATAGCTGGTGTCTCGATGGATATGAACCTGCGCCAAATGCACGGATATGATTGCTGACATCACTGTATACATAACTAACAAGTGTGTAGAGATGCAAATTCATTTTCCATATAGCCACTAATGGCTTAATGAACGCGCACCTTAAAATTAGCAGTGTTGGACTCCATTTGCTGCTGTCTTTCCTTTTCTGATGGTTCACCACAGAACACCAGCTACAAGAAAAAGAAAGAAACAAAGAATTATTGTCTCCGCAGTAAACTGAAATTGCTGTTATTGCAATAAATCAATGATGTGTTCTACTATTTCGGTATCATTTTTGTTGTTTCCTATAGCGTAAATGTATCTGTTTTCACGGTTAGCAGAGGGCTTTCGTCTGTGCTAATTGATGGTGTGCGAACCACCGAGTGTCCGCTCAGTGTTGGCTGAGTGTTCCGCTCACCTCTCACTGTAGTGTTGTGCGTTGGCTCGCGTCGTGTTTTCAGTTTATGCTCATTAGGGCTAACATAGTGGGACGCTAGTAGGAGCTAGCCGATATTTATACTGTGTACATTCTTTCCTATAATTTGACTGTTCCATAGTTAGCCTTAGCGAGAGCACTTTGCTAACTTGGTGGGACGCAAACAGAAGTTAGCTGATATAGTATACATTATTTTCTTTATTGTTATTTTTTTATTACAGATAGTGGAGTGCTTTCACTCAAACTAACACTATCTCCTATAAATATTACTGTTTTCATAGCAGAGTGCTCACCCTAACCCACAGCAGCACCAGTGAAGAGAGTCTCCTCGCTCCCCTCTCACAGCATATACTGCTTCCTGGCCTGGTTTTCTATAGTCAGCAGAGTGCTCTCTCTCAAGACTGACGTAGCAGCCCGCAGCAACTGGTGACTTTTCTCTGCCGCTACATTTAGCTCTCCTGGCTGTAACGCCTGTATGGCTCCTCTTCAACCAGAGGACGACCATGAGCATTGCCCTTCTTGCTTTAGCCTCGAGCATCTGAGGGAGGGCCTCTCGGAGGACCTGTGCATGAATTACACCATCATTCCTTGTGCGGATGAGGGCTGCTAGGCTGGCCGAGGTGGAACTGATGGGTGAAGCTGGCCTCCCCTTGTCTGAGCAGTTGACTCCAGCCAAACCTACCCATTCTAGGCGTCGGGGTTCAGAGACTGGGGGTGCTCTGTCAAAGAAGAAGGCTAAGTCTGACAAACTGTCACCTAGGGTGGACCTGCTAACTGCTGAGCTGGCCCAAATGAAGTCACACCTCCTGGCTCTCCATTCTGGTGCTGGTACAGAGAATGCTGCTGCATCCAATCCACCCATGGCTGATTTGGTTCAAGGATATCGTGTTAACGGTAGCGTCAACCACTCACTTCAATGAGTACAACGAGGAGCAACCCTCCTGTGCCTCTGGGCCAGTTCCTGTTCTCAGCTTGTGGCTCTTCAGAGGGGGGCTCCATGGGGGCCGTCATTCGCATGGCACTGGCTCGCCTGCAGCTGGATGTACAGCTGGCAGAATCTACGCCCGCCAGTGCTTTCTTCAGGCGTCCCTGCAGTCTCAGGGCATGAAGATTCTGTCATTCTTAGACAACTGGCCGATTTGTGCACCATCCCGGTTTCGGACTACGGGCAATGTATCTACCAGGAGATCAGAACCATGACTGCTCTCGCGGACTTCCCCTCCTGTCAAAATCCTCCACCGGGGGAGTGGCGGCTTCATCCAGAGGTCTCTTTGGCAGGGCAGAGGTAGATCTTTTTGCCTCCGAGATGTCGACCCGCTGTCCCCTATGGTCTTTCTTGACGGAGAAGACCAGTCCTCTGGGTCAGGACGCTCTGGCTCACACATGGCCAGAAGGTCTTCTCTCGGCTTTCCACTCCTTCCTCTGATCTTACCATCACTTCTCAGATTGCTTCGACAGGGCCACAGGCTTATTCTGGTGGCCCCCTTCTTGCCTTCTTGGCCCCCTTCTAGCCAGGACTTGGTTCTCCATGTTGCACAGGCTCTGCTGCGGGACGCCCTTGCATCTCCCTGGCAAGAAGGACCTCTTGTCACAGATAGAGGGTTGGATTTGGCATCCCAATCCCTGCTGCCTTCAGCTGCGGGTTTGGCCACTTGAGGGCCCGACCCGTTGCCGAGTGAGTGCGTAGAGCCTGTCTAGATGACTATTCTGAATGCTAGGTTTGGAAATGCCACAGTGGGGAGCCACAGGCTGATATCCCTCTTCTTAAAAAGGGAGCTCTGAGGTTGCGCCACCCCAAGGGCTTCTACATGGGACCTACCCCTGGTGTATGACGCCCTATGCTTGCCTCCTTTTAAACTCTTGGCACAGGCAGAGCTGAGGTGGCTTTTGGCCAAAACTGCTATTCTCCTTGCCATTACTTTGAAAAAGCGTGTAGGCGAGCTACACGCCTAGTCTGTGAATAATTTGTGTTTGAGGTGGAACTCGGATGGCTCAGGTGTCACTTTGTGGCCGAATACAGCTTCCTCCTAAGGTGCTGGCACGCTCAGTTGGCACAATTTGACCTCCACTTAGGAGACAGGGAAGAAAGGTCAAGACTGTTATGCCCAGTACGAGCCCTCAGTCTTTCATTGAGGATACCGCAAGCTTAAGACGGTCTGAAAAAGGGCTGTTCTCTCTCAAAGCAGCGCCTGTCCCATTGGATCGTAATTTTCCATGCATACAGGGCGAATGACCGCTCTCTGACGCCCAGAGGAAAGTGCCACTCCACCAGGAGAGTCTCCACATCATGGGCAACCCTGAGAGGTGTGCCCTTTAAGGACATATATGCCACGACCACATGGGCATCACCAAGCACATTCTCCAGGTTCAACAGGGTGAATGTCGTCACCCTTCATCCATTGGACGGAAGATATTAAGTTTTAAGCACTGCCTCTGGCGGTCATCCAGAGTTCACAGGCACTTTTGTTTTAACTTTGGTCACAATGATACAAAACCTGACAATCTCACTGTGGCAACAACACTACGGGACGCTGCACATAAACACTGCTCCTGACTCACCATAAAATTGTTCCAGCATGTAATTCCTCCCTAAAACTGTTATATTTCTCTTTGTGTACAGATTAGACAGACAGAAACATATTAATCAGTGAGCCTCAGAAGTGTTGGTACAGTAGGTTTAACTTTGGAAAGAGCCAGGCTAACCATTTTCCCCTACCTCCAGTATTTATGCTAAGCTAGGCTAACCACGTCCTAACTCTGTACTTAACACACAGACATGAGACTGATATACATCTAAAACAGCTCACTCAATGATAAAGAGTGTAAAACGTGTATTATTAAAACTATTATTTTAACTTCAACATGTGGCATACCTGTATGATATTAGCCAGCTGCTGCAGTCCACTTGTGTTCAGGAATATTCCCGGCTCTGATGAGAAATATGCGTCACACAACTAATTTGTCAATGATACAAATGACTACACATATAATTTTGTACTTTAAAAAGGGTATATATGGTATAGCCAGCAAAAGGTGTCGTCTATTACATTCCTACTTCTATGGGATGTGACTCCATCTACAAAATGTACATCACATGGCGGACAACAGAAAATGTAACGTAAATCAAGTGACATCTTTGTGACATCAGAAATTAAGTCATACTGACGTCCAGCGAAGTATCCAGTGATCTGCTCCAGAGCTTCATACACAGCCGTCTTGCTGTTGTAGGTCAGGTTGGCTCTCTGTAACAGCTCATAGATGAAGCTGAGACAGACAGAAGACACTTAATTTCAATATCCATATTCAACTAACTTTGTGTGGCAAGTCAAAAGGAAGACATCAAGAAGAGTAGTCATCTTGTATAATGATTTGGATTTTTGTTGATTCTGATTACAGTGACGGGAGTTAACACCAAGGTTTCATACAACTACAACTTGGCCTTGGAGCAGTAAGGGAGTGTTCCCTGTGCTTTCAGAATTCAGTCTGGAGGCTGAAACTCGTTTCTCTTGAGTAAAATTATGTCACTCCATACCCTAACATCCCACAGATGGAATTGAGATAACTGAAGCCATAAAAGCCATATGTCAAGAAATGTAAAAGAGCATTTCTTACTTAATTTTATTTCATAAATCGATAACCTTTTGTTTATTGTTCCGTACAACGAGGTCATAAGAGCCAGGCAACACCGTGAGGACAGAGAATCTTACCAATAAATGACAACATTTTTTTTGAAAGAAGGATTATCCATCAACAGACATTGCTGATTCTGCATCCGCTTACCGTAATTTCCGGACTATAAGCCGCTACTTTTTTCCCACACTTTGAACCTCGCGGTTTATACAATGACGTGGCTAATTTATGGATTTTTCCCGCTTTCACAAGCTTCATGTCGCCAAAAAACTGAGCACCGTCGCATAATGTGACGTAAATCGAGCGCGCTCAAACTTCCCATTCATTACGGTAATTAACTTTTTTACGAAATTTCTCGGTGTTTCATTCAGTGTACCAAATGAACCTCTAAAAACATTATGCCAACCTTCAATTGCATTATTAGTTCTTGGAATGTCTTCAGCAGCGGACATTATGAACAGCGGACATTATGAACAGCGGACATTTTAAACAGCGGACATTATGAATGGTCACGATTCTGATTACGGTCATGTTGTCACCCTCATCATGGCAAAGACACGGAGAAAGGCATATGATGCAGCTTTCAAGTTGAAGGCGTTTAAAGGCCTATTTATTTTTGTTCCAAGCCGTGTTTCGTTAAAGCCTGTGTAAAGTTCATTTGTTTCAATGTACCGGTAGGCACCTGCGGCTTATAGACATGTGCGGCTTATTTATGTACAAAATACATATTTTTAAAAAATTCAGTGGGTGCGGCTTACATTCAGATGCGCTGAATAGTCCGGAAATTACGGTACTACCATCCACTATCACAATTTCACTACCACAATTTCACGTACATTCCAGGTTTTGTGATGCCTTTTTCAATTGGAATATCATAGGAATCTATGGCGGCTTCCAGATCCAGCAGTATCTCTGTCAAAGCAGACAGAAACAGTTTGTAAAAATCCCACAGAACACTATCAGCCAAATCTAGTTGATGAGATAATTGTGGTAATTGCTAAAATTATGCTTATTTCTCGTCTTCATAGCTTTAAGAATACTTACGTTTAATTTTAGCAATGGTGGGTAATTTCAATTTTAAACCTGAAAAAAAAAAAAAAAAAAAGATATTACATGCTGAAATTTGAATACATGGTATGTAAGGTAGATTTGTTGACAACATTCAAAAATGTTTAAAATGTTGTATCAATCAAATGCCATAAATCCCACCCCTATGTGTGCAATTGCAGTGGTTGGGACAAATAAGCATTCTGACCAGAGTGGAGGGATTCTACATTGAAGTCTTCAGTGACAGGGTCTTCATGGCTGGCTTCTTTAGCCTGCTCCACCAGCAGCCTGTCAACAGCATTAATGGCTGAGGCTACATCATAGGGACTCAAGTCAAAGGATGTTGATTCTTCACATGTCTTCGCCTTCAGACAACAGAAATGTAATCTGGTGAGGTATTCTCTATGACAACTTTGCTACCACAAGCAAGACCAGTCATGTCCGTCTTCATGAGCCTATATCGCTAGTCTCATATAATAGACAACATAATAAGCGCCCAAGCACGAAGGGTCCAACGGTGTCCCTGACATTGATAGGGCAAGGAAATCTATTGTTTTTGTAGAGATTATTAATTAAAAAAATATTGCCACCATTAATCAAAACTTCTTCGCAAAGGGCGGGGCTTTGATGAAAAGGCTCATAACTCATCAACAATTTATCCAATCATCATAAATGTTGGTGCATAGGCCTATTTCCTTCTTGGGGAATGACAGAATTTCACTAAAATGTATACACATGCTCTGGGGGCAATTATTAATTAAGATCTGAAGTGCCATAATGATTGATGGATGTGGGCGTGGCTTATTCAGCATTATATGCTACATTTAGCTTTTAATCAATTTGCTGGGAGATGGAATGAGCTAGAGATGATGCCAAATTGGCCAGATGGGGGTGCTATACATTTCATAGTGGCTTATAGTTGCACAGATATTCACAAAATTTGGTATGCACATAGTTCTTGTCATTGCAGAAATATTTCAAATTGGCTTTTATTAGCCCCATCGACCCGGAAGTCGACGATTTTAAATAATGTGCGTTTTTACTGTATTTTTAGCAAACTTTTACTGATATTTATTAAAATATGTTTCTCGTAAAAATTCAAATTTTGGTTGGAATAACCCTATGACCAATGCAAAGCTAAATTGTGAAGGAATAGTTGATACCTCAAAGTCATAGGTCAAAGGACAACACACCATTTTAGACGATTTACATGTGTCAAACTTTTCAAAATTCCTCCCACAGATCTCCACGGATTCACTTCAAATTTGGTCTGCTTGACCGTAAGACATGTGTGACCATAATTTGTGAAGCTTTTGAGTTTTTGTGAAACGCCTTGGCAATAGCGTGGTGTTCCTCGCCATGAAACAGTGGCTCTTAAATTTGACCGAACATTGTCCGATCTGCTCCAAAATTTCACATTCTTGATAAGAATCCAGGCCTGAGGAAATCTACAGGCCAATGGTGTGGGATATCCCCGGCCCTTACACTGTAACCCCGCTCTCTTTCATAAAGTATGAAGTTTGTCGCAAAAAAAACGTATGAGTGGCAATATTGCACACAGCAGAGTTCCTGTTTCATTTGTGATGTTTTGACCCGCCTCCTAAACTAAAGCCCCCTTTCATGACCCATGAACTGTTTGTTACATGTTCTTGTGGAACGCATGACTGCACTCAGCCGAGTTCCTGTTTTGTTGTGCATGGCCGCGTCAACCGGCATCTCACAAATATCCCTGTTCACCGCTGCTTGCAGCTTTAATTAATGTTTTTGAGACTGTCTGAAAGTCCATTATACCCATTTGTAGAATTAATCACGGCAGGACTACAAAGACAAGTTAAATACAGAGTTGTTGGAGAGACATCAGGGGGCATTTGGATACAGCCAGGAGGGGGCTCTAAAAGCAGGCTTCACACCTCATGTTCCAGTGTGTCCATTCAGAACCATGTCCAGGAAAGAGTCTTACCACATTGTGAGCTTCATCAAAGATGACCACAGCTCCGTTTAGCTCAATATTGTGTGCTTTGCGGCTCTGTGGAACAAAGGGAAAGAACAAAATACCAGTATTTATTTGGATATGTAATAAGAGGGCCAATTATCATAATAAAGTCTATGTCAATGTACTTATAATGCATTTTTTTATTAAAGTGAAGTTTATCTAGGCATCCTTGAGAACAAGGAGCTGTTGGAAGCTTGATGACGTAGTCAATACTCGCAGGACTAGTAGGCAAAACTATTGTAGCTGGCGAGCTAGCCACTATCATGTTTGTCAACTGAGATCCTAACTAGACAGTACTTACTTCCGGATTGTGGATCATAGGAATTCCATTAAAATGAATGAATTACACTCCAAACTCAAGGGGCCTTTGTGGTCACACGGCGAGTGGGGGACGTCAATTATGAGGTGGCGCGATCGGACAGGGGGGGAGCGGCACAGATTTACCACCTCAATCTCCTAAAAGAATGGAGGGAGGTGGCCTCTGCCTCTCTGGCTACTACGGTGATGGAGAAAGATGAGTTGGGACCGGAGGTAGAAAAGACGGACAAATCAGCCCCGGTCTCTTGTGACAGCCATCTTTCACCGAGTCAGAGGGCAGACGTTGTCGCGTTGCAAAGGCTGTTTGCTGATGTGTTCTCCCCCCTGCCCGGGCACACCACTCTCGCACACCACCACATAGAGATGCCCCCGGGCGTGACGGTGCGCTCACGTAAATAATAAATTCATAAAAGAACCAAACTATATGAATGTTTTTTGTGACAAAGAAGTATGTGCTCCAATCACTCTATCACAGAAAAATAAAAGTTGTAGAAATTATTGGAAACTCAAGACTGCCATGACATACATGTTCTTTACAAGTATATGTAAACTTTTGACCACAACTGTACCAACTCAATATGTTGACCATTTCTGGTAATTTTCTCAGATAATGAAGCTCTTACTGTTTTTGTAGTAGTAAAAAACATTGCTTTTAGAAAAAGTTGCAGCTGCCAAAGCTGTTTTTGTACTCTATTGAATGGAGACACTTCAGAGTGGGTGCAAAGCAGTAAATGAATGCCGTTAGCAGAGAAATAAAAGACAGCGTTTGGTTAATTCTGCCCAACACAATTTACGTATGAAGTAGTGAGGCTCAGTGTTTTTATTATATACACAATATTTTCCTTCACGATTTTATGTAATGACACAACTCTGCAGGGTCCGCTCCACTGAACTCAAACGAACAGTTGTCTGCTATTTTCTCCTCAGGCAGAGTGACAAACAGGAAGAAGTTAGGATTACGTTATGAGAACAAGAAAAAAGGGAGTTGTGCTGTTTGGCTCTTATTTTCCAACTGAAGGTAACACAAATGTTGACTGAATCTTTGGAGTTATAACTTTTAGTTACCTTAAAGTACTAAAGCAGGAAATAAGCTTCATCTTTTAATTTACAGTAATCTGACATTTGTGAGTCAGCTCACCTTTGGATCCAGCAGGTAGTTGTATGGCGTAAAAAGGACTTCTGCTTGCTGCTTCATGGAACGGGAGAGGTAGTAAGGACAGACCCTGCAGAAAAATATTCAACTTTCAACTGAAATGTACACAATGCATGCAAAAACTAGGACTCATTTTACTACCCCAGGAGGGAAACTTAAAAAAATAAATAAATAAAAATAAAAATAAAAAGGACATAATAAAAAAAAATATTGATTCTATGGCAGCAACAGCAATATTTACAAAAGCAAAGTCATTATATAAACAAAATAATATAGCCCTGAAAACAAATGTAAAATCTAAATAAAAGTAATAATATTCCTGACATTAAAACACTGAGTACATTTTTAAAATAATGAACGGAGAAATAAGTCACGATTTCTATGTTTACGATTTATTCTATCATCCTCTCCGTTATTCCCTGCATTGCAGGCCCTGCTGGTAGAGGGGAGGTGGTGCTCAGCCTTCAGAAAGTCTACAAGAATTTTCAAAATTTAAAGAAACGTGACAAAGGCTAAACGGTTATACACAGAGAGCTTTCATTTCAGCTTGTTCATAACAATTAGCTAGCCTAATGAGTGCTGAAAAATAAAACAGCTGAAAAGATTGCTTTTCTGCATATTCATACTTGAACAGGTATTTTGATAAATTAATCTTATATGCTCTTTATTCGTCGTTCTCTCCTCCATGGCCTCTCTGCTCAACTGTCCACTGTGTGGGAGGAGAAGCTCATCGGTAAACACAGGGCTGCATTTGTGACTATAAATGGCCCCATAACTATATTTACCAATAAAAAAAACAACCTTAAAAATACTTCTGGTTATTAATTATTGAGAACTGGTGGTTGCGAAAGTATTCAGACAAGGTTGACTAAGTTAGTGGGTCTCAAGCTGGGGGTTGATAATTTCTGAGGGTCGCCAGATTGTTGTGGAGAAAAAAATTAAATAACATATTGGAGAGTAAATGCACTTGCATTCAGTGCCTTTCTAGTCTTTCGACCACACATTTTTACATTTTGGTGGTCATACCTCCATGCCAAAATGTACCCATTCACACACATTCATACACTGATGGCTGTGCCTGCAGAAGCAATTTGGGATTCAGTATCTTGCCCAAGGACAACTCGACATGCTGACTAGAGGAGCGGGGGATTAAACCGCCGATCTTCTGATTAGTGGACGACCCACCCTGCCTCCTGAGTCACAGCCGCCCATTAAAAATAAAATGACATATTTTAGACTGGGGAATGGCTTTTACATAAATTTTAGTGTATTTGTAGAGTGTATTTTTGAGAGTAAAAGCGTCCATGAGTTTCTAATGGGGGACTTCCAGTGGGCCAAAGGCAGAGAAAAGGACACGGAACACATCAAACATCCACAGTGCCTGGAACACATTGGACAACACCCATGACTGACTAAACTAAATTGTATTTTGCAACAAAGCATTATTTATTTACATTGATTTATCAAAAGCATTCACAATTATCACTCAATCACCAACCAGCCTGATTATTCTGGGGAGTGTTTAGGTGGCTGCCACAGCGAGGTTTGTTGTGGCTGGTAGCAAGGGATTTACGAGATGGCTATAAATGTATTTGGGGAGATGGATGGGGTATTGCCAGGTGTTGGCTAGGGTGTAATAGGTGATGCCACAGTGATTCTTTAGGTTTTTGTTGGATTAAACAATCTATTTAAGGAGGTCAAATTGCATTTTAGGAAACTGTGATTGTGAATAGAATTACGATACTTTCAGTATTATCTAACATTTTATAGTCCAAATGACATAATATAAATCGGCGGATTAATCAATAATGAAAACAATCCTTAGTTGCCGGCCTACAAACCACACAGAACTATTCGGCAAACACCACGCATCAGCTGTTTCGTAATAAAGCAGGACACACATTTGTTAGTAAAACAGACAAGTAGCAGGTGAATATGAATACAGAAGTCACACCTCTGTTTTTTTCCGAATTTGACCAAGTCTTCCACGTCAAGGACAGAATTCACCAAATCGCTGTCAGTGCTCTTCTCTAAGGAAGAAAAGATGGAAAGTAAGACTTGTTAAAGGGTATACAAGTAGCATTTAACAAACAGATGTTTTGCAATTGCAAAGTTAACTTGAGCCGTAACCGCACCCCACTGGCAAACCTTCCATTCTATTAAATGTATCGATCCACACTGACCGATTGTGAGACGCGCCCACAACTCGTTTGTTAAGCTTCAAGTCAATTCTTTGTTGCGTTTAGTTTATCTGCATAGAAAGTTTGTTTGTTTCAATCACACAAATATCCTGCTGTATATGTGTTTTCTTAAATACATTGATTGATCAATGCTCCCAGGCTGTATGTGAGCTTGCCTGTTTCACGAGAGGCAGGTTCCCCATGAACTGCTGCTGACAGACTGCTAGGGGATTGGCTTTAAGACGTTTACGAGTCAGTGTGGATTGGATTACAGAACGCTTACGCATCGCTCATGTCTCGCTTCCAGTGGTGATTCCCAGATAACGGAGGTAAGGATATTGATGTTTAAATGTTACATGTAGCCTGTTTAACATTTAGAACTAAGTGTCTAACAGCATGCTTTATTAGATTACATTCTGCCACATGGATGGCTGTGGTAGTCCATCCATTATAGTCATTTTGTGTTTCCTCATTGATATATACTGTATGTAGACTAGTTCTTCCAAGTGTTAACATTATACATTACCTTCAACGTTATTGTAATAGACACACGATCTGGTGGAAACCTTCGCTCTGCACATATGGACCTGAAAAACAGGTGATTGTATGGAATCCAAAGCAAGGAATATAGTGAAATCTGTACAATCTGTGGATTCATTTGCTGTGCCAAAACCACAACTTTTTGTGTCTTCTTTAAAGAGAAACAGCAACACATATTCACCCAATATGGACTGCCGCATCAGCTCATCCATACAAACCCAGCTGTTACTATTTAAGATGCTTCCATACGATTTTGGTAGAGACCCAAAATTCCCAAAATACTCCCAGCTCACTGTTGATGCTTAGAATCAACAACACTTGAGTTTCAAAACATCGACAATGAGCTGGGAGAAATTTGGGGGCATGTCTGCATTATGTAATCTTATAGCATGAACAAACCAATGTTGTAGTTTGCTTACCTTGGCATGGTTGCTCCCCTGATGCATTACTTCTTGGTTGATACACAGCTGCTCTCTTGATCCTAGCACACACACCTTTGGCCTGAATCAGCAGAGAGAGCCACATTAGGATAATATTGATACATGGGGTTTATAGAAATGGCCTAAAACTCAGCTCATCTGTGATGTACATCAGAAAAAGGTACTGCACTGACAAAGTTAAAGTGCATTTGCTTTAATAGGGTTTTCTGCTAAAACTGTACTTTGTTTTGATTGTTAGCCATCAGTCAGGGCCAATTGGGGACTGATTGCTGTGAGAGTGGCTAACACAGCTGTAGCCACCCAAGTAATAAAGTCTAAATTTAAGGAAATAGTATTTGTTTGGAGCGGCAGCCTCATCTGACGAAGACTCAGGAAGACAAAGACAAAGGAGGAGTCTTCGTGGGAGGACAAGTGGAAACAGTCAACACGACAACACTGTCTGATTCTGCTTGCTCTTCCCTCTCCTTACTCAAATGTGTATACTTCCGATTCCTGGTTATGTGTCATCTCGTAGGTATTACAGGCCCTGCACATGCTCTCAACTCCATCGTAACCTCTCTGCTTATGTCTATCCCACCCACTCCGCACATACCCAACACCTCGTCACAGGGGGCCTGTGGAACTGCCACTCAGCTACTCGCAAGACTGAGTTCATCTCTGGCTACGCCTCCCAGCAATCCCTTGACTTCCTTGCCCTCACTGAGACTTGGATCACACCTGATAATACTTCCACCCCTGCTGCTCTCTCCACAGCTACTCCTTCACCCACTCACCCAGAGCCACTGGCAGAGGAGGTCCACTGATCTACCAAATGGAGTTTTTCTCTTTACCCATTGCCAGACTTCACACACTCATCTTTCAAAATTCATGCCATCACTGTAACTAAGCCGATTACATTAAACACTGTTGTTCTCTACCGTCTTCCAGGTTCTTTGGGGGAGTTTATGGAGGAATTGGACGTTCTCCTGTCTAACATCCCTGAAAATGTCCATCTGCTCGTACTTCTCGGTGACTTCAACGTGCAGTCAGAGAAGTCAATTGAATTGGTATCTCTCCTGTCTTCTTTTGCTCTCTCTCTGTGTCCGTCCCCACCTACTCACGAAGCTGGCAACCACCTCGACCTCATATTCACCAGAAACTGCTCTACCTCAAACCTATCTGTAACCCCCCTTCACATCTCTGATCACTTCTTCATTTCCTACTCTCTCTCCCTCTCTAACAAATTTAACTCCCCGAACACTATACCTCTCCGCCGTAACCTTCGCTCCCTCTCTCCCCCTCCTCTCTTGTCTCAACTGTCCTCTCTGCCCTTCCTTCACCTGACTCCTCCTTACTCATGCTTGCCAACTATGCCACAGACAGTTATTCAGTCCAATCCAGCTCCCTGGTTGGATGACTCAGAACCATCCTACGGGCAGCTGAAAGAAAATGGTTGAAATCAAAACACCCTGATGACCTCCTTGCCTTTCAAACTCTTCTCTCCTCTTTCTCTTCCCCCATTTCTGAAGCAAAAAGTGCTTTCTTCCAACATAAAATCCAATCCTCTTTCTCTAACCCCCAAAAAACTCTAACTCCTCTATCCTCCCAGTACCCCACCCATTCTTCCTTCCTCACTTTGTCAACTACTTTATAAAAAGAATTGATGATATACGCTCTTCATTTTCCAACTGACACCAACAACATCAGTTCCCTCCACTCTTACTTCCTTCTCCCTCTCTCCAAATGAAGTTCTAACCCTTGTTTCCTCTGCCCGCCCTACCACCTGCCCTCTGGACCCCATCTCCTCTCACCTTCTCCAGTCTGTTGCTCCTGACCATCTTCCCTTTCTCACCCATCTCATCAACACTTCAACAACTGGTTACTTTGCAAACAATCTTAAAGAGGCAAGAGTGAACCCTCTCCTAAAGAAACCCACACTCGACCCTTCTGAAGTGAACAACTACAGACCTCTCTCTCTTCTTCCATTTCTTTCCAAAACACTTGAACGTGCAGTCTTTAATCAATTCTCGTCTTACCTTCACCAGAACAACCTTCTTGATCCGCACCAATCTGGTTTCAAGGCAGGCCACTTGACTGAGACTGCCCTCGTCGCTGTCACTGAGGAATTTCATGCTGCTAGATCAGCCTCCCTCTCCTCTGTTGTCATCCTTCTGGATCTTTCAGCTGCGTTTGACACAGTGAACCACCAGATCGTTCTTTACACCGTCCAAGAACTGGGAGTCTCAGGCTCTGCTCTCTCCCTGCTTGAATCCTACCTTAAGGACCACACCTACAGGGTAACTTGGAGAGGGTCTCTGTCGGATCCTTGTCAACTCAACACTGGGGGGTTCCTCAGGGCCCAGTCCTGGGTCCCCTCCTCTTTTCTCTGTCCACCAATTCACTTGGCTCTGTCATTCACTCTCATGGCTTCTCCTATTACAGCTACGGAGATGACACTCAACTGATTCCGTCTTTTCCCAGATCTGAAACCCAGGTCGAGACACGGATCTCGGCTTGTCTGGCTGACATCTCTCAGTGGATAGCCGCACACCACTTCAAACTCAACCTTGACAAGACCAAACTGCTCTTCCTTACGGGGAAGGGCTCTCTCATCCAAGACCTTACCATCAACATTGGCACCTTGGCTGTTTCCTTGACCCAAACTGCAAGGAATCTGGGTGTGAAACTGGACAACCAACTGTCCTTTACTGCCATAATCGCTACTACATCCCGCTCCTGAAGACACACTCTTTACATCAGGAGGATAGGTCCCCTACTGACTCAGAAGGCAACGCAGGTTCTTGTCCAGGCTCTCGTCATCTCACGCCTTGACTACTGCAACTCGCCCCCCGCCTGGACTGCCTACATGTGCCATCCGATCTCTACAGCTCATCCAGAATGCTGCAGCCCGACTGGTCTTTAACCTTCCAAAGTTCTCCCACACTACACCGCTCCCTTCATTGGTTACCAGTGGCTGCCCGAATCTGCATCGTTTCACTAGGCGCCGCTCAAGTGGCAGCCTGTTACAGCAGCTCCTACTCACCGAGTAGTTTCGTTATATTTCTTATTTAAAGTACTTTTTTTCTGCACTACTTTGTCTGTTAACCGCTTAGGTGAGTTATAGGTGAACCATGGACACCAAACTTGCTCTTTCTACACTGGTTCTCCTACTACTTCTGTTTACATCTGTGTCCGGGGATTCCACATGCAGCCAACGCCGTATTGTTTACACCAGGGATCAGCTGTTAGCATCCCGTAGCATGGCGGTGCTAACCACCGAGAGACCCGATGTGCCCCGTGAACTGAGGAGGAGGAGAAGGGGACGCCGTGCCAGGGCTGAGCTGCGAGCTAAGAGAAGGCGCTTCAGACCTGTCCTTCCATCCATCATTATGGGGAATGTAAGATCTCTTCCCAATAAGATGGACGAGCTAGCTGCGCTGACCCGGCATCAGCGGGGAGTATCGGGAGTGTAGCATCATGCTACTCACGGAGACCTGGCTAACCGAGCTAACCCCGGACACAAACGCAACACTGGACGGTTTTCATATGTTAAGGGCGGACAGGACGAATGAGAGCGGTAAGAGGAAAGGAGGAGGGCTGGCTGTGTTTGTGAACGATAAATGGTGTAACCCTGGGCACACCACTATTAAGGAACAAGTCTGCAATAAGGATGTTGAGCTGCTAGCCGCTAGCATGAGGCCATACTACCTGCCGCGGGAATTCTCACATGTTATCGCAATAACAGCGTATATTCCCCCGTCCGCTAGCGTCGACGCAGCCTGTGACATCATTAACTCCACTATTAGCAAGCTGCAGACACAGCACCCAAATGCCCTCCTTCTGATCTCTGGAGACTTTAACCATGCCTCTCTCTCTGCCACTCTGCCACTCTGCCCACATTCACCCAGTATGTCACCTGCTCCACCAGAGACAATAAAACACTGGATTTACTGTATGCAAACACCAAGGAGGCATACAGCTCATCACCTTTACCTCCCCTGGGAAGATCCGACCACAACCTTGTCCACCTCCTGCCTGTGTACAAACCTCTTGTGTACAGGCAGCCGGTGACCACACGCACTGTGAAGAGATGGTCTGAGGAGTCTGAAGAGGCCCTAAAAGACTGTTTCGAGACTACTGCGTGGGATGTGCTCGTAGACCCTCATGGGGAGGACATTAACAGCCTCACGGACTGTATTACGGACTATATAAACTTCTGTGTGGAGAACGTCGTACCCGCCAGGACTGTACGATGCTTTGCCAACAACAAACCCTGGATTAATCCTGACATAAAGGCTCTGCTCAAAGACAAAGAGAGGGCTTTTAGGTCAGGCAATAAGGACGAGTTGAGGATTTTACTGAGGGAGCTGAGGTGGAAGATCAGGGAGGGTAAGAGCAGCTACAGGAAAAAGATGGAGGAGCAGCTGCAGCAGAGGGATGTCAGCGGAATCTGGAGAGGCCTAAAAACCATCTCTGGGTTCAAGGAACCAGACTCCCAGCAGCCCAAGGGGGACATAAAGTGGGTGAATGACTTGAACATTTTCTTCAACAGATTTGATCAGTCAGGCACCCCTCCCCCGGCCCATTCCCACCTGCTGCAACCCCCACTGTCTGTATCACCAGGATACGACCCTGTTACCTCCCCCATCGCCACCTCCACCCACCCTCCTACCTCAACCCATAGCTACCAGTCACCCTACACCCCCCACCCCCCCACCTGCTACCTGCACTTTGTCCCTCACAACGAACCAAGTGAGGAGGGAGCTCAAGAGGTGTAAGGTGAGAAAGGCTGCGGGTCCAGAGGGCATTAGCTCAAGGCTCCTCAAATCCTGCACAGACCAGCTGTGCGGGATAGTGGAGCTACTCTTCAACCTGAGCCTGAAACAAGGGAGGGTACCACAGCTGTGGAAAACATCTTGTGTGGTACCTGTGCCAAAGACCCCTCGTCCCAAGGACTTCAACAGCTACAGGCAAGTGGCGCTGACATCGCAGCTGATGAAGACCCTGGAGAGGTTGGTCCTTGGATATCTTCGGCCCCTTGTGAGACCATCAATGGACCCGCTACAATTCGCCTATCAGCCTGGCACTGGGGTGGATGACGCTGTCATCTACCTCATACAGAGATCTCTCTCTCACCTGGAGAGGGCGGGGAGCACTGTGAGATTCATGTTCTTTGATTTCTCCAGTGCCTTCAACACCATCCAGCCCCTGCTTCTGGGAGACAAGGTACAGCACTCAGGGGTGGACCACCACATCACCACCTGGATCCTGGACTACCTCACCAATCGCCCACAGTACGTGAGGACCCGAGAGTGTCAGTCAGACACAATTGTCAGCAGCACGGGGGCCCCCCAGGGAACGGTTCTGGTGCCGTTTCTCTTCACCCTCTACACTGCAGACTTCACACACAATACAGCAAAATGTCACCTGCAGAAGTTCTGACGACTCTGCTATTGTTGGCCTCATCTCAGATGGGGACGACAAGGAGTACAGGGAACTTACTCAGGATTTTGACCTCTGGTGCCAGAAGAACCACCTCCAGCTCAACTCAGGGAAGACCAAGGAGCTGGTGGTGGACTTCAGAAGGCGCAAACACTCTCCACCCTCACCAGTGAACATCCAGGGAACGGACATTGAGATTGTAAAATCTTACAAGTATCTGGGTGTTCACCTGAACAATAAACTGGACTGGTCAGACAATTCAACGGCTCTGTACAAGAAAGGACAGAGCCGACTCTATCTGCTGAGGAGACTGAGGTCGTTTGGAGTGCAGGAGGCACTCCTGAGGACCTTTTTTGACACTGTGGTGGCTTCAGCCATTTTTTATGGAGTGGTCTGCTGCTCATGTGCAATACACCCCGTTACTATTTATTACTATTCTTACTGTGCTTACTTACTTACCTTACTGTGCAATACAATCACGTGCAATATATCTCTTGTTACTATGTATTATTGTTACCACTGGCTGCTAGAGTATTACTCTCACTGTTCACTTACTGTATTACGTCAACCTGCCACCTACTTACCACGGTTGTTGTGTTTTTTGTACTTATACATTTGTACTTAACCTTTTATCTGCACTGTCCCTTGCTGTTGTAGCGCCGTAAAATTTCCCCGCTGTGGGACGAATAAAGGTTTTCTGATTCAAGACTCTGGTGCTGGCCTACCGTGCTGTGAATGGATCAGCCCCTTCCTAAATCCAGGCCATGGTCAAACCATACACCCCAGCCTGCTCACTTCGCTCGACATCGGCCAATCAGCTCGCTACTCCCTTACTGCGAGTGGGTCCCAGATACCCCTCAAATAAAACGGTTTGTCTGTCTGTTTGCTATCCTGGCTCCAAAATGGTGTAACGACCTCCCCATTCAGGTCAGCAGAAAGTCTTCACACCTTCCGTCGCAGACTGAAAACCCACCTGTTTCGACTGCACCTCGGCTAATAGAAATTTCAAATTTGTTCTTTGTATGTTGCACTTAAATTGGTATATTTGTAGCTAATGGTTGAATTGTTATTTATATTGTTTCTGTATGTTGCACGTACATTGGTTTGTCTTATTTGAAGCTAATGTACTTGCAATATTCTTGCTGTTCGAAGTTGTATCCTCATGATTGCTTGCACTTATTGTATATGTGTATAGATGCTTTTTTGGACAAAAGCGTCAGCTAAATGAACTGTAATGTAATGTAATCTTGAGTGAAGCTGAGTGAAGAGCAGGTGTTGCTCTGCTTTGTTTCATGTATGCATCATCCGTAGCGGCCCAGGGTTTGAATCCGACCAGTGGTCCTTTGCTGCATGTCATGCCCTCTCTGTCCCCCTTTCCGAATCTTAAACTGTACTACCATTAAAAAGGCTCAAAAAGCCCCCCCAAAAAAAATGTATGCATCATTAATGGCTGGTTTGGGGTTTCTGGGCCTTTAAACCAAGTAAGAGTAGAAGAGCTATGGGTAAGAAAATGTCCGCTAGCTAATTAATGCAGTGTAAAATGCCATAGGCATTCAGCAGGTCCCTGTCTTAGAGCTGCTATGTGAAAATCTTATTTTTGTAGATTAAAGCACAGTAGTAATGTACTGATATACCGAGTCAGTTCTAGGATACATAAACTTTTGCACAGAAAATGTGTCAACACAGAGGACAATAAAAGTGTTTCCGAATCAAAAGCCGTGGATGAACAGTAATGTGAGGACACTTCTTAAGATACGGGACACAGCTTTCAGGTCAGGCGACAGACAAGCCTACAGTGAAGCACGGGGCAAAATCAAGAAACGCATTGGGGATGCAAAGTGCCAATACAAACAACGCATTGAGGATCACTTCAATAACAACAAATATGTGGAACAGTATCAGGGCACTGACAGATTATAACACCACCAATCTGCTGCCCAGTGATGACGCAGAACTGCCTGATGTCTTGAACCACTTCTTTGCTCGCTTCGACACTGAGAGGAGGAGTCAGCTTCACTCACCCACCCACCTGCTGGGGAGACGACGCTGGTTTTACAGCACCACCAGGAGAGGACCACCCTGATGAGGATAAAAGCAAGCAAGGCTGCAGGCCCCGACCGTGTGCCAGGCAGGGTTCTAAAAGCATGTCCGGACCAGCTCACAGGGTTGTTTACTAATATATTCAACCTCTCACTTCAACAAGATGCTGTTCCAACATGCCTTAAATCCTCCACCATCATCCCAGTGCCCAAGAGAACATCTGTAAAGTGCCTGAACGACTATATATAGTCGTTCAGGCACTTTACAGATGTTCAATAGTCACATAGATACACCAATAGTCATGAAGTACTTCGAGAAACTTTGTGCATTCACACATCACAACCATCATCCCTCCTGATCTGGACAAACATCAGTTTGCCTATAGGGCAAACCGTTCCACGCAGGACGGCATCAACACAGCTCTCCACACCGCTCTGACACATCTGGAGAAACCAAACAGCTATGTGAGGATGCCATTTGTGGACTTTAGCTCCGCATTTAACACAGTAATCCCCCACAAACTGGTCAGTAAACTGGACAGCCTTGGCCTTGGTTCTTCATTGTGCTCATGGACTTTCTCACAGATCGACCACAGCCAGTCAAAGTTGGTAAGCACACATCATCCACCCTCATCCTGAACACAGGAACCCCACAAGGCTGTCTGCTTAGCCCTATGCTATTCACACTCTTCACCCATGACTGCATCCCCATCCACACCTCCAACCCCATAACTAAATTTGCTGACGACATTACAGTAGTAGGGCTGATCTCAGGGAATGAGGAGACAGCCTACAGGTTTGAGGTGGAACATCTGGCTGAATGGTGTAAAGATAACAACCTTGTCCTTAACACCTCCAAAACCAAGGAGCTAATCCTAGACTTCAGGAGAACAAAGAAGGTAATCCACCTCCCCCTCCACATACACAGAGAAGCAGTGGAGAGCCTCAAGTTCCTTGGAGTCAATCTGTCAAAACATCTCACATGGACGTCCAACACCTCACCCCTGGTGAAAAGGGCACAGCAAAGACTGTTCTTCCTCAGGAGACTGAAACACGCCAGGCTACCACAGAAACTGCTGGTTAACTTCTATCAGTCGACCCTCGAGAGCACCCTGATGAGCCGCATCACTGTGTGGTACGCCAGCTGCACAGCGGAAAAATCTGCATCGGGTGGTGAAGGACGCTCAGCGCATCGTCGGGACAGAGCTCCCAAACCTCAACACAATCTACACCAGCCGACTGAAGAAGACGGCCAGCAGTATAACCAGAGATACCACACACCCCAGTCACTCCCTGTTTCAACCACTGCCGCCTGGCAGACGATACAGGACAATAAGAACACACACCAACAGACTGAGGAACAGCTTCTTTCCTAGAGCTGTGACCTCCATCACACCAATCCCTGTGCAACCACAGAACATATTACAACAACTGTGACTGGATACACACACACACCCACCCATTGAGATTATTGATCTGAACTCACCTGTAAATTTCTACATTTTATTTAAACAGTGCCTACTATTTTTGTATTCTCTTGGCTGCTATTACTGTTTTTATAACTTTATTTACTGTTTTCTTATTTATGTACTATTGTATAGAGAGAAGCCTGCAAAATGTCATTGTACATGAGTATAATGACAATAAAGATATTCTGATGAGTCTTTTTTTATCCAATCACTAGTGGACTAGCACAGGTGTGAATGCACCAAAGATGCATTGAGGATCGCTCAGAACACATTCGGCGGTGACCTGGGATGCTTATAAGCACTTTCTTTTTTCATTGTGTACACGAATGTGTCTTGGGCCACAATGAAGGAGCGCCTGCTCAACTGACGCCTCTGCGTAGGTGGAAGTAAGTGCTCACACATACAAAACACTAATAACAAAAACTTTTTTTTTTTTATTATCTATTTTCTATATGTAAACAAAGGAAGGTTGTGAGTTCAATACCAGGCTGCAGCCATTGAGCCCCTGAGCAGGGCACTTAACCCCAAATTGCTCCAGAGGGACTGTCCCTATAGTTAGTTCACTGTAAGTCACTCTGGATAAGAGCGTCTGCTAAATTACATATTATGTAATGTAATGTAATGAACAGGGCTCTAGTGTCAAAGAAAAACATGATCACTTATATTTGGGGATATTATGAGTTATAGGTATAGTAAATAGGCATATGACAAATGGAGATGCAGTGTCTAATGGAAAAGAGACGAACTGGAAGATTGTCTGAGCTGACCCTGACAAAATTAACATTCCACTCATCAACATTTATATTGGATAATCAATATATTTCCAACATCTTTTACTGTTGAGAAATTAATAATGTACCTGTATGAAGTGTTCTGTAACTCCTTGATAACCTGTGCCAGCTGAGTGTGTGTCCTGGATGCGTATATGATCTTGGGAACATCAGTGTAGTAGGCTGAGAAACAAGAACATACAATAATTACATTATATTTCGAAGAGAACATGAACACCATAGTGGTGTAGTTAGTCAGGTCAGCTGCTGTTTTTCTCCAAACAGTATAATGAAATGACCTACTTGGAAACGCTAGAGGGGAAAGTATATACCCTTGCACATCATATCCAACCCTATTGTATAATATAGGATTTAAATTATAAGTATTAAGAATATTTTTGTCATTCATTATGTTTTTTAATAATTATTTTACAAAGTATTGGGGTCTTTTAAAATTTAAAATAAACACTACACTAGCACTTGACCACTAAAAGAGAAGTAGGGGGTCCAAGGGGCCATTGGCCCCTCCGTTTTAAGCCCCTGTTCCGCATTGCGAACTAAAGTATGATGAAAAAAATAACTTGTAAAATGCAACGCTCAAGCTTTGATGCTTTATCTTTACATGTAGTATTTGTGACGGAACTTTTGTACTAATACCAACACCCTGTCCTCCATTTACTAACACTGTACACAGAGGTGGTCAGGTGACTTTGGAGTTCAACAGTTCAAAAACTAACATGTGGTTATCCAATACTGGGTCCTGAAAAAAAGACAGCTACTGAAACACTTTAAACAGCACTGGTCTGGTGATATAATATGAACATACTTGGTGTGCCACCATCTGTAGCAGCCCCCCCCCCAGGATGAAAGGGGTGTGTTTGAGAACATTTCCTGCCTGTTTAGCCTCTCTGCTATCTTGCTGGCAGAGATGGTGTCCTTGAAGTGCTCTCTCCAGGCCAGGGTGGCACAAAGCAGGCACAGAGTTTTACCAGTCCCTGTGGGACTCTCCAGAACCCCATTTGCCTTCTGAAACAAACACACATATACACTGGGCTCATCTTTGCCAAACTGATGTTTACAGCAGATGTTAACTCTTGACTGAACAAAGACCGAGATGTTTCACAAATCAAATTATTTCACTTTCAGCAACCTGGTGATCCACCAAACAGCTGTAAAATATAATCTCAAACTTTGCATATTGTTTGTGTTTTGGTGGAAGATTATTATGACAGTACCAATATTTAAAAAGGTAAAGCTAATCAAGTGATGATTGTAAAAGGTATTAATAATATTTATACACACCATCGAATATCTATTACAGAGGACTGTACAAGACGGAGCTCTCATTCCATATCAAGCAAGAATTACCTTTTTTACAACTGTAAGTTAACATTAAACCCATGTATGAATGACTCCCTGTCCAGCTGGGAAACATTACAAAGAATATAACCCATCGCAGTACTTCACATTACCTCCTGAAGACACTCAATCACTTTGCTCATGTAGTCTTTCTGACATTCATATGGAGGAAAAGGGAAATTCACTGTCACTCCTTTTAGAGTTAGTGAAGTCATTGTGTCTTCTAGCAGTAGCCGCATTAACTGTAGTGTCAAAAATGACGCACTTTGCGAAGATTTCTCGTAGCTCCGGGTTGACTGTCAAACACCTTTAAACGGATGAGAAATGTTACAGTTAACAGTTCAGTAAAAGTGAAAAGTTGGAACTGCAGGAAGAAGAGCGCTTCCCTCGCTCTGAACCTCTCTGGAGATGCGGATATACTTGCTGAGTTTGGCGCCAGATTTCCGCTTGAGGAAATCTCTTCTTCTTCTTCTTTTTCTTCATCTTCTTCGGGTGGCAACCAGCGTTAAGGTGCATTACCGCCACCCACGGTGTACACGTGATGCCATGCCAAAATGACTTTCCCCGATTGGTTTACATTCGGAAAGAGGCGTCTGTAAATCAGCGTATACTTTTTTTGAGGTAAAATCATTAGATCCTAAAAGTTGTAAATTGCGCTAATAGCCGAAGCTAGAGTTATTATCCACACTTCCTGGGGGCTTGACCGAGACCGGGGTCGGGGGGGGGTTAAGGATAACGCAAGTGCGCATGCTCTATGGGCCCCGAGAATGCGGAAAAATGGCGCATTTTGGCTTCATGAGTCACTGAACAACTTCCATAGATTGAACGGGGCCCCGCCTACAACGCTGTATCCAGTTATTTTAATACATGCATGGTCCATGTACGTTTTGTTTGTGATATTTTTTTTAAAGGCAAGAGGATAGAATGGCCATGCTGTAAAACTGCAATCTCGGAAACCATTGGTCTGATGAAAATAAGCGTATTTCTGCATTCGCATGCAGATATGAGTTTATATAAATTACTTTTTACTGTGTCTGTAAATCCAGTGTCCAGCTTGTTACCGTATTACAATGGAATGTTTTTCGCAATGCCTGTCAGATTTACCACTGATAAATGTCAACGATGTGACCAGAATTGTCGACGAAATTTCACCTGAACCCACCAGGAAGAAGAAGTGTTTCAAATTGTTCTTATCAAGTTATGTCCACAATTACGAGGGCGAGTAATTAAGCTTATATGTCTGTAACGTTAAACTTAGTGTTTTTCTGCATAAAGTTTGACTACCTCCATAGACAGAGGACGGACAGTATTTGCATTTTTACTGAACTGACTTTGTATTTTTTACGTGTGAGGGCGTTATGCTACATGTCCATGAAGTTAGACAAGCCTCACAGTCTGAGTCTAGAATGAAGTGTTGTAACTGTGTTTGATATGGTTTGGTTAACCATGTTCCTGGAGATTTGTCTCATTTCAGAAATGTTATTACAGTAAAGTAAAAATCTTAATAAAACTAGCACAAAGTCCCCGGAAACTGACTGGTTTGTTTGTGCATACGCAGTTTACCGTTGTGTATGTTGGTCCTGTTCTGTTGTTAATGAGTTCTTGTTCTTCATTCATACATTATGAAAATGAATTAATTCATATTATTCTGTATAATAAGTTAGCCAGTATAAGAAAGATCTAGAGCGGAGATATGCCTTCTTAATTACTCTTACTTAAAATAGCACAATGTTCTCAAACCAAAATGTTACCCTGAAAAAAATCACACAAAGCAAATGTAACATTCTTTCTTCTCTGACAGGTGGGACTGAAGGGCTCGACCCCTGTTGACCTGGTGCATCATAGCTGCACATGGACGTGTGATACTCTCCTGTTCCAGTCAGCACATTACTCCCAGTGGTTCCCCCAAATCAAATCAAATCAAGTTTATTTATATAGCCCAATATCACAAATTATACATTTGTCTCAGTGGGCTTTACAGACTGTACAGGATACGACACCCTCTGTCCTTAGACCCTCGCACCGCACAAGGAAAAACTCCCTAAAAGAAACCCCACAATTAGTGGGGGAAAAATGGAAGAAACCTCAGGGAGAGCAACTGAGGAGAGATCCCTCTCCCAGGACGGACAGACATGCAATAGGTGACGTGTGTACAGAACAGGCTATGAGGGTGCAGCAGTATAAGGACATGAATAATGTGGTATCTTATGCTGAGGCTGTTAAAAAGGTTGCACAATGTAGTGAGGCAGATGAAATGAGGAGGAGAGAAGGGGAAGTGCGCGCTCTGGGGGAGGGAGTGCTGTGTTTTTACGAGGACTGTGCTCTCCTGCGGGAGCTGCTGCAGCGACCGGCTACTCCTCGAGGGCACAGCGGCGGTGTGCAGGTGGCCGAGGGAGGAGTGGGCGGTGCGGCTACTGCCCCTGCTGTCCGGGGAAGCCCAGCTGGCGGCCCACAGCCTGCTGCCGACATCTATCTATCTATCTATCTGTCTGTCTGTCTGTCTGTCTGTCTGTCTGTCTGTCTGTCTATCTATCTGAGATATAGAAATATATGGTTTATAGATATATATCTCTAGATATATATCTATTTATAGATTATTAACTGATTTCAGGGCTATTCAATCAGCAGTAGTATCGGATGAAGCAGGATAGACGTCTGGATATAGGTAGTAGAAGCTACACTAAGTCTCCTCATTGCCAGCTTAGACAGCCCTTAGGAACCCATTAAGATCACAATTAAAAGGTTTTGGGGCTCGGACCCTTTAAACAGAGAGTTGGTCTCGTTGCGCCTTAGGTCCATCAAGGCGTAAACTACGGGATCCGAACGTGGAGCTCGAGGTAAGCAATCAGTCAAGTCCTGAAGAACCCCGGCGAACGGAAAACCGCAGTGCGTGTAAAGGACCACCCGTGAGAGACGTGCAGCGGACAGACGTCCACCCGAGCGTCGAGAAGAGACATCCTGCAAGGACCGCAGGCTTGTCGGGACCGCAGAAGCCACCAGTAGCAAGCGGACAAAGAGCGCTAGTCTAGAGGTCTTCGAAAGAAACACTGGCGACGGTGCTGAATAGCCAACCAGTCTGTCACTCATCCCTTACTCAAAGCACTACGAGAGGCTTTGAGAGGCAGACGACTCGATATGACAAAGACAAAAGTAAAGAGCAAGATGAAAAAAGCCCACGGGGCTGGAGTACGAAGACTACCAAGCCGCCGCGGAGGACCTCAGCCCCGCTGATGGCGGAACTACAGAGCCAACCACAGCGGTACATGGGACAACCTATCGTGTGATCCTGTATGGAGAAGGCACTGATACCTGGTACTTAGCTGTTTGGCGACATGGCATGGCACGCCGAGACTTGTGGAAAAGGGTCGCAGAGTTATGGCTCAATATGGAACTGGACATAGAGCATCAAAAGGCGCATGTAAAGGTGGGGACTCATTGGCAAGGGAATGATGAAGTAGACCGCTATGTGCAGCAGTGAAAGATTGTCTTTGTCGGTATCGAGGAGTGGGACGAATCACCCAAAGGACGGGTGGTCCCAGAGAAATCCGTTGTAGAAGTAGTACAAACTGTACATGAGGAGCCTGGCCATCCAGGCACACTACCCATGCGGAAAGAACTGGATAATTAACACCTTTTGGATTGCCCAAAGCCAAATACGCCGGGTCCTAAAAGACTGTGCTGTGTGTGGACAATACAACACAGGACGGAGAGGACAGTGGGTTGCTGTCTCGACCATAAAAAGCACTGTACCCTGGGGATCGGTATGCATGGATGTTGCTGGCCCTCTGGGGGTAACAGGTAAGAAAGGTGAGAAATACCTTTTTAGTGCTTGTGAAGCCGGCCAGGAAGGCTAACGACAACAGCATTGTTAGCATGTTGGACCAAGTTTGCAGTATCCTTGGGGTACCAAAGGAATTGAGAACAGACAATGGCACACATTTTAAGAATGCGCAAGTGGACCAGTGGTACCAGCGGCGTAATGAGAATTTACTCCCCTCCATACACTCCCTAAGCTAACGGGGTAGTAGACAGAACAATTGGCCTTGTCAAGAACTGGATTGGTAAAAATGCTAACACCCGAGAATGGAGCACGAAAGCTCTTGAAGTGGGGAAGGCTCTGAATGACCGAAGCCGAGCCTATAGGCCCTCCCCTTCAGAGAAGCTGAATCAACGCCCCTTCACGTCACTGTAAGTGGGGCGGGGCATGGAAGACAAAAAGCCAGCTCTAACCCCTAAGGTCCCATTCTACGTTGGACAGCGAGTGTGGATCAAGGCACGCGATCATCCTACGGACGCTGCAGTGAGAGCAAAGTATACAGTATCTGACATAGTTGAACAACCATTGGACAATAATACAGTATTATTGAAGGCCAAGGCAATCCAAGGTGTGGAGCAGCTCAAACCGGTTCCCAGCTAGAGAATAACCAGGAACCAAAAATGGCACGCCGAGGTTCAACCCCAAACGCACCCCAGGTGTCCAACCCCCTCTTGATATGGGAAACCCACCACCGGGTGAAATTTTTTCCCACTTTTTTTATGCTGCAGTTTTCAAACTCCTCTGTGAAAACACAAATAAGAATGCAGCCAAAAACCTGGAGAGAGGGAGAAAGTTCATCTGGACTGAAATAACACCAGAAGAAATTAAGAAATTCATGGGCATGTTGCTGTACATGTCAGTTTTGGACCTGCCGAAGATGAGCGACTTTTGGCGTAAGCAAATCATTTTCCATGTGCCATTCCCTGCCACCGTCATGTCCTGAGACCGGTTCATGGCCATTTTATCTAATCTTCATATGAGTGACCAAAAGAAAAATTAGGATAATTATCAGAAAAAGGGCACCGAGGATTATGACCACCTCCAACGGGTTAGACCTCTCATGGAAATGATATGCATGAACTGCAAGGCTATCTACCACCCAAGACAGCACCTTGCAGTCGACGAGAGGATGGTTGGTACCAAGGCCAGGCTCAGCATCAAGCAGTACATGAAGGCCAAGCTTGCTGGCATGAACGGCTACACCATCGACTTCAAGCTCTACACAGGCAAGTCCAAGGCAGCATCAGGGGCTCTCTTTTGATGTTGTAGTGGTACTGGTCAACAAAGACTACATAGGGTCTGGGTATATTGTCTACACAGACAACTTTTACACCAGTCCCCTCCTCTTCCGACACCTGAGCCAGCAGGGATTCGGGAATATACAGGCAGGGAAGAGTTGGCGTCCCCACCACCCAAGAAAATGCACTCACCAAAAGATCCCCACGAGGCAGTATCTGGGACGGGGATCTTGTGTTTGTGAAAGGGATGGACACCAGAGAAGTCTCCCTGTGCTCCACCATCCACCCAGTGTACAGGGGGGACACAGTGCAGCGCTGGCAGAAGACACGTGATGGGCCAAAACAAAAGATCTCTGTTCCCAGACCCACCACAGTTACAGAGTACAACAAGTACATGGGGGGAGTGGACACCTCGGATCATATGACTGGCACAAATTCAGTCCACTGGAAAACCAGGACATGGCCCGCCACTGTTTTCCAGCATCTGGTTGACATCGCTGTGACAAACTCCTTTGTCATCCACAAGGCTTGCTGTGCCAGCCTGCACCATGAGAATCCTATGACCCGTCAGCGTTTCCAGGAGGAGCTCACTGCACACCTCCTTGGAGTGGACTTGAAAAATGGCCCTCAGAAGACACCAGGTAATAAACACCTACCTGTCTCCACAAGCACAGACCAAAGCTCAGAGAGCCAGCATGGGGTGATGCCGCTGCACACTCTGCAAGAGGAGCACTGCCTAGAAGTGTGAGGACTGTGATGTGGGCCTATGTCTGCAGCCAGAGAGGAACTGTCACTGGCAGTACCACCAAGGCCTTTGCATATGAAGAGAATTACCCTGTGTGGAAAAAACGCCTGTACATAGTTTCCATTTTATGACCTATTTTTGCTCATTTAAGAGACAAAGACTCACAAATTTTATTGTAAATAGTTTTATACCTTTCATATTTCAAATTTAACATGCACAATCTGTTATTCATGTACAATTGCAGTGTTTTTTGTTCACTAAAACTCTAAAATCAAATTCCGTTTGTGTTTTTCTTCATTTTAAACTGTTATTACACTGTTATAACAGGCAGTGTATTGTAAATATCTGCCAGATATTGAAAGTTCCAGGTATTCTTGAAAAATGGGCAAAAGCACTTCCTCACAGGACATTATCTGACCTTTTTATAGTCAAAATAAGCAAAAAAGTCCAGGTGGACATTTTGAGGCTGAGGTGTTAAAGGGTTAAGAAGACTAACCTCGGGCATCTGGGCAGGCAGAGCCCTGAAAAATTGGATTATGCTAAAAGAGGATTCCTGTTAGAAGAGAATGAGACTGTAGAGTGGAAAGCAGTAACGAATAAGTGTGTGGTATGCTCAAAATCAACCAGCCTGACCTGTCAATGGGAAGGACCCGGTACTGATAAAACAAAGCACACGAAGGTGCCAAAAAAGAGTTTAGAAGTTGATCTATAAACCAGTGAAAGTCATGGATGCCTACATCTGTGGACTATGCAGCGTGACAATTCTGCCCAGGCTGATTATCATCATCCAGTGGGACTTGCGAGACAAGGAGCCGGAGCCAGCAGAGTGCGGATGCCTATGGAATGGAGTAGTGTACCTTCAACACTGCCGGCCATGTGCAGCAAGGAACGGGGCTGGAATGCTTCTAACAGTGGTACAAGCAAAGGGATGGCAAGTAAGGCGGTTTCTGGACCCTCTTCAATCCCACGGCACACCCAATGTGGAATGTGGGGAGATGGGGGACCCGCTAGCCGTCCAAAGTCTTCTTGAGCTGACCCGCGGCCTGACTAGCGGCCCCTCCACTCCTATACTGTGCCCACAGCGGGACGAAAACGGAGCCATAGGATGCAGCGAGCGGACCAGAGCAAGAACAAAGAAGGGGGAACTCTTGGAAGAAGTTATCCAATGGGCATGGCCATTTAAACCAGAGCAAGGACGAGTGGCCACACCACCACTAGCAGCTACGGAGCCCACTCACAGAGGAACAACAAGAACCCCGTTCAGTGGAACCAGGAACTACAGTCTGGGTTCGGGGTTCCTTCCAGAGAAGTTAGAAGTCTAACAGGAAGCAAAAGAAAAGAGGAGATTAGAATTAAATAAAAAGAAAAACCAGGAGAAAGAAGCAGCTGTTGTCTAAAAATTTCGAAATCATATTACCCTGAGAGTCACGGCATAGTACTGAGGGCCTTTATCGGTTCTATCCAAGTAGTGAACGTCAACAGAAAAACAAGAAATTGCAAGACAGGATTATCAACAGCAAGGCCCGGGAGGGCCACCGTGCCTGATCCACCTATCAGGCATGGTGAGGCACGGGGGGGGAGTATTATTACACTGTTGAAGAAACCATAAGAAAGACTCAACTTTGGCCATACCTTGCTGCTGCTCGTGGGGGTGTTCTTCGTGGCAGTAGTTGGTTGGCTGATACTCAAGGGAGGAGTTAAGGCTGCCTTTTGTCCCTTCAGGAAAGACAAATCCCAGAATGAGGAAGAAGACATGAAACCCCTCTTCCGGAAAGGGGAGGGGCATATTCGCCTATAAAATCACAGGTAGCCTGAGCCAGACCACTTCTTGATTTCACCCAGACAACACTGCCACCGGAGCTCCAACCAGCTGCTTGAACCATGGCCAACACAACCGACCTCTCCCCACCAGACACCCTCATCTATAGAGTGAATACCACGGAGTTACTCTGCCTCCTTTTCATCTGGTTGGCCTATTGCTGCACAGGACGATGGTCTTACTGTCAACCACTGAGAGTACTGACATTAATACAGGGATGCATCAGAGTTATCCTTAATGGCGTACTATTCGGCCGACGTGAACTAGCCAATGACACACTATGTTTCCAAGAAAGGATCTCATGACGAGCTCAACCCTGCAGCTTGTGTTGGCCTCTCCGTGGCTAAGCAGTCTGGCTCAACGGCACTCCCAATAACGGATCACGTGGAAGATCCCACTTTAGCTTGTTTTCACCTGCAAATGCTTTTAAAAATGTATTACAAAATGAGACTCTGTTACTCTGTTACCACCCCATACAGGGTGCTGCCACCTGCATCGCCTGTGGAGAAGGACGGGGACCCGTGATTCTCCTATGGGATGTCAACTCTGCAATGTGGTACCTACTGCACAGATGCCCAGCAGGATGGGTCTTGCCCTATGGCGATTTTGCCCGGAACCCCATATTATTCGCCCATCACACCATCTTCTCCTGAGGATGACATTCTCTACCTGTCGATTGACAGCTGGTTGGATGAGGACAACCTTGGGCAGGAGCAGGACTGATCTCAAGAAGGGGGTGTCAAGTAGGTTGAGAATCAGCCTCTCTGCCCTGATCACTACTGAGAGACTCAGTCATATCTAAACAAGCTATGTACAGCATAATGTGGGATTTATGAAACGTTTATACGACCTGTTTAGCAATCAAGAGATAACCATTTATAATCAATGCCATTTCATGATTTAGTATGATGGATATGTATATGATTAACATGTTAACAATCAACAGTTACAGTTGCAATAGCAATGGCATTATTGACTTATATACACCAGTATAAATTCACATGTTTAGAAGGAAGTTATAACCAAGGAAGGGAGAATGTACTTGCTGTGTCTAACGTGCAGAGGAGGACAGAGACTCAAGGTCAAAGAGAAGACTTTGTGTAACTGTGTGTGTGTGTATGTGTGTGTGTGTGTGTTGGAGAAGAGTGGGAGAGTGGAAAGGAGTGGAAAGAGAGTGTGGTTAAAAAGCCCTGAACTAAGAGAAACGGGTTCTTCCTTCTTGACTTCTATGGAGATCAGAGACATGAGCTTGCTACCGTCAGCAAAGAGGACTCAGAAGAATATCCAAGTTGCATGATCTACACAACAGGAGCACATAGAAGGATTTGCCAGCAGCTAACCAACTTTGGATAAGTAATTCGAACTTTTCGTTTTCTATATTCACTCTGCCAATGGAAGAATGGAACTGACAGAACTCATAGAATATGGACAAAGTCTTGGGTCTCTAAAGGACCATCGTCCGGCAGGACTGCAAAATATATCTATATATATATATATATATATATATATGCAGTCAAGCCAGAAAGTCTGCACACCCCTTTCACCTTCTCCATGTTTTATTATTTTACAGACTTATTCTACAATAGATTAAGTTCAGTTTTTGCCTCAAACATCTATACACAATGCCAATAATGATGGAGTGAAAACAGGTCTTTAGAAAATATGCAATTTATTTTTTTGACAAAAATAGGTCATTTAGAGGTTTACATATGTGTACACACCCTTAGCCTAATACTTAGTTGATGCACCTTTGGTAGCGATTACAGCTTCTAGGCGTCTTGGGAAAGAAGCTATGAGCTTGGCACACTTGTTCCTGGAGATTTCTGCCCATTCCTCTTGGCATATCCTTGCAAGCCCCGTCAGGTTGGATGGGGAGCGTCGGTACACAGACATTTTCAGTTCTTTCCACAGATGTTCAATTGGATTCAGGTCTGGGCTCTGGCTGGGCCACTCAAGGACGTTGACAGACTTTCTCCGAAGCCACTCCTTTGTTCTCTTGTGCTGTGTGCTTCCGGTCGTTGTCATGTTGGAAGGTGTACCTTCACCCCAGTCTGAGGTCCAGAGCGCTCTGGAGCAGGTTTTCTTCAATGACCTCAGTGTACTTAGCTGCATTCATCTTTCCCTCTATCAGGACTAGTCACCCCGTTCCCGCTGCTGAAAAACATCCCCACATCATGATGCTGTCACCGCCATGCTTCACTGTAGGGATGGTATTAGGCCAGTGATGAGCGGTGACTGTTTTCCTCCAGACGCAACGCTTGGCATTAAGGCCAAAAAGTTCAATTTTGGTTTCATCAGACCAGAGAATTTTGTTTCTCATGGTCTGAGAGTCCTCTAGGTGGCTTTTGGCAAGCTCCAAGCGGGCTGTCATGTGCCTTTTACTTCATCTGGCCAATGCACCTCAGCTCACTTTTGAGTGTCATATCAAAGGATGTGCACACTTGTGTACATATGATATTTTACATTTCGATTTTTAATAAATGAGCACAAATGTGTAAAAACCAGTTTTAACTTTGTCATCATGGGCTATTTTGTGTAGAATTTTAAGACAGAAAATGAACTCAATCTATTGTAGAATACGTCTGTAACATAATAAAACATGGAGAAGGTGAAAGGGGTGTGCAGACTTTCCGGCTTGTATCATAAAATGGGTAAGTACCTCGCACAACCCAGCTTCAAAAGACCCAACCTATCTCTTAACGTTTAGCTATTGCTAACAAAATTTCATGCAGATGTTTGTAGTCTGTAGCCAGCCAGAGGTAGATCTGGCCGTGGTGGAGCATCGTCGTGGCCAGTGGCATCCCCTAAAGAGGGGATACCGCTGTTGACAGGTAAGATTGCATCGTCATATGGTAAGCGCATCATTTCTGGTTAATCCTACGTTTCTGTGTTGTTGGTAGCGTACTTGAGTTGGTCTTGCTTAACTGATACGTGGGGTTTAAGAGACCAGAGACAATAGTCACGTGCGGGCGACATAGAAGCACATTTAAAACTGCTGGCTAATGTTGTGTTCTTATATTTGGAAATAGAGACGCATACAAAATCAATTTCAGAAAACTTCTCTTCATATTAACTGTATTTATTCATTGATTATATGGTATGCATTGCAAAAGTACTCAGCTGAGGACCGCCCCATTTCACTGTTCCACAGACCACATTTAAGTAGTAACTCTGTCTCACAGATCCACAGAACGGCCACGATCTCTAGTTTACAACATATTTTCAGGTATAGTCTTCTCCTATTGGTTGGCTGGGGCCAGGTCCTATTGGCCCCTTGTTGGTACTTAGGCGTGTCCACGCCTCTCAGCGCTTCTCTGCTCCAATCAGATCTTCTGTCACCCTTTTAGGAAGTGGTGTACTCTTCCGCTTCACAGTTTACAAATATTGCATCTTATTTCACAGTAGGTTGGCCACTATACTATGCGTAGTCACTTAATTCAATAACATTTTTCATATCACATTTAATACTTCTAAATAAGGACACAATAAGGCACATTGTAACACCTTATATATTGATTATTCTCACAAATCCCTCCTTATACACCTTTCAAGGTGTGTAAACTACATTTTAGATCAATATGTTCTCAGTGAAAATACAGACATAGCACGCAACATATATAAAAATAGAAAATATAAAAGTTTTAATCATTTGGAAATCATAAAACAAAATTTTCTTTATTCAAACAAAAATCATCTTCCTCTTGATCTGAGTGAGTGGACAGGTCATTTTGTATCTCAATCAATGACTGGGTCTGCTCCTTTAAGAGGAACTGACCTTGACTTTGCTCCTTGGAGAGGGCTGTGAGGATCAAATGGTTTGGCTAAGGTGTAAATATATGGAATGCAGCAGCATCCACACTGTATCAGGATGGCGACCATAACCGCTATGGTTAACATCACGCTCATTATCAATGTCTTGTATTTACCAAACATTCTATCAAGAGTACCTGAAAAGGGTCTTCAATGCCAGTATTCTTTGCTAACTCAATGCTCAAAGTGTTTAGTCCTTGTAGGGCTCTGGTTACTGATCCATCAGGGGCAGTGTTATTAGGGATGAAAGTACAGCACGTGGTTCCAAATAGTTTGCATACACCCCCTTTTTCAGCCAGTATCATGTCTAAAGCCATTCTGTTCTGCCAGGCCATCAAACTGGTTTTATATAATTGTTCATGCAAACCTTTTACTGCATCTCTGGTGTAATTAACAAAGTGTTGTTGGTTGTAATAGATGTAATTAATCCAATCTACATTTTTATTTATAGTGGGCCAGAGGAATATTGATTCAAAACCTGCTGCAACCTGGTTTCTGGCTTTGAACTCATCAGGAACTCCTTGGGGCACCCCAATACTATCAATATACACAGTGCAGCTGAAACTCCCTCCTGGGACTGACCTTTTAGCTGTGGGAGGACTGCTTGAGTGCAGTTCGTTAGTTTAGCATTAGTTTTTAGTCTTAGCTTGTCTATGGTCTTTTGTTGTTGTAACTCCCAGACTAGTGGGAAAGTTATCCTTGTTGATATCAGGGCTAGCAGGACTAGATAACCTGGATTTCCCCGTAATTGTCCAGGCTTCTTAATTAACTGGTGACCTATCTGGCCCATGGTCTAAAATACAACAATAGGGAAAACACCCCTACTGTGACTATGACGAATACTGTGAAAATAATTATGGTCAGGTGTTTTCTCAGTTCTTCTTCCTCTATCTTTTGCACATAAGTCGTACATTTTTTACCTTGGGCTGGAGTAAAGGGCTTGCTTGGTGCTCTGTGGTTACACTCTAAAATATCAAAGGCCCACTCGTCCTCTTCTGCAGCTGGCGCTGTTTTTATGTCCTTAAATCTAATTTATCATTTCTATTTTGTTCCAGCGTGGCCAAATCAGTTCTAACTTCCCTTACTTTGCGGGAAGGTGCCTCTGCGGGTACACGAGGTGGTGCCAATTAGCTCCTGTTTTTCCTTTTACCCGCAGTGCGTGTGAAGTGCGTTCTACAACTTCCCACGGTCCAGTCCACCTAGGTTCAGACTTTTACCTTTACCCAATCACCGGATCCAATAGGATTGTCAGGTGTCTCCTCTGGTGTTTCCTCTGCTGTCTGGACCTGTGTAGACAAAACTTGGATGATATTAGTTAAAGCTCTGACATAATCATCCGCTTCTATCTGCCATATGTCCAAGACAGGTCCATGCCCTCCTTCCATAGGAGGCTGTACAAAAATGTTATATTTTATTATTATTATTATTTTCTATATGTCACCTAAAATTCTCCACTGGTACACATGTAAAGATTTAGTAAAATCAATATTGCCAGAACACATTGTTTATTCTGTAGATTGTTTTCTAACAACCTTCAAGCCTTCTGGGGCCGGGATAAGGCAAATACCCAGTTGTAACATCAAATCACGTCCCAGCACATTTATAGGATAAGAGAAAACTATGTTTAGTTTTAACAGTCTCCTCTTCATATGTGTGTGTACACACTAGGGGTGTGGTCAATTTTATTTCATAATAAGGCCTGAAGCTCCTACAGACTACACAAAGTTTCCACAAATTTTTCGGCTCTTGATTCTTAAAATGTTTCCCTTGTATAACGGAATGTGTTGTTCCCTAATCAACCAAAAAAGTAAGTGCCTTTCCACAAACTACAAGTATTGTTTCTGGCATTGCTTTGTATGGTTTTGTTTCAAATTTCATATACATGTGCCATTTGTGCACACAAGTTTTTTCATTATCTTTTTAAGTACCTCAATAATTTGTTTAATAAAAGCATGTTTTTCATCAGTTATGTTCTAATGTAGGTGTGGTTAGTAGTGCCAACTTTTCTTTGCATGTGTTTGTGTTTGTGTGTGTTTGTGCGTGTTTGTGTTTCACTTCCCTTTTGCTGCGTCTCATCTGTCTCTGCAGCTGGGTGTCTCCCTCTCTCTCCGCATGCCTCCTCTTTCTTCTGGCGTCAATTTGCATCGTCATTCTTTGCCATGGGGCAATCTCGAGCCCAATGTCCCTTTTGATGGCAGATGTAGCACTCGTTGGGATTAAGTTGTCTTTGGAATCTTCTTTGACCTAACCCTGGTCTTCTTCAAAAGAAGACGTCTTACTTCTCCATCTGTAGGTTGAAAGTCTTTGCAAAAGGCTAGGAATGCCTCTGTGCTGGGCGTTGTTGAAATGGCTGGGCCCAGATCTGAAACACATTTGTTGTTCATATGCTGGTGGTGGAGGACATGCATTGAGATCAGGATCCACCTGATGCAGAGAGGGATAGAGAGAAAGAGAAGACTTTTCCGCAGTTATGTTCCTTTCAACACCTTCAGTTTTCTTATTTTGTTTTTTTTTAATTCCCAATAAAGTTTTTTCCTAATTGAGAGAGTTATGTCAAACTCAGGAAACCTCTTTCTGAAAAACCATAGTCTTGGAATTGTTTTAATGTTTACAACTTTCTGCACCATACCTGGTTCTCATGTAAAACTCAATTGGGCAACCGACCTCTCTGGTCATTCCCTTACTTCCCCTTTGTCCCCATTGTACAAAGTAAATATTGCTTCTTATTTCACAGTAGATTGGCCACTAAGTTACTTAATTCAATAACATCTTAAATATCACATATTACATCTAAATAAGGACACAATAAGGCACATTGTAACAGTTTACATATTGATTATTCTCACATCGGCGGTAATGACACCCGATTGCGTCAATCGGAGTGCACTAAAATTAACGTGGAGTCGGTGAGTAGATTTGCAAAGACAATGTCGGACTCCGTAGTTTCCTCTGGTCCCCTGCCAACTCTAACGTGTGACAACATGTTTAGCCACACGTCATCATTCCGTCGCTGGCTGTCATGGTGGTGTCCAGATAATGATGTGGGCTTCGTAGATAATTGGCGGGCTTTCTGGGGAACTCCTGGTCTGATTAGGAGTGACGGCATTCATCCTACTTTGGAAGGAGCGGATCTCATATCTCGTAATATTAGTGCATTTATTAGTGGACCTAATCCATGACAATCCGGAGTTGAGGCCAGGAGTCAGAGTTGCAGTCTTACACATTTCTCTGTGCTTCCATCCGGGCAGTCACCCACTTAAATCCCCATAGTGACTGTGTCTGCCCCACGACTACTAAAATCAATAAAATCAACAGCAAACAGAAGAGGAGTTGTACATAAAAACCTAATAAAAATTAACACCACCACTGCAAAAGTGCAATTAAATAGAAAAATTAAATGTGGACTAAACATCAGGTCTTGGTCATCGAAAGCTAGATTAGTAAATGATATAATATCAGATAATCAGAATGATTTATTTTGTCTCACTGAAACCTGGCTGAGACATGAAGAATATGTCAGTCTAAATGAATCCACTCCACCTAGTCATATAAATACTCATGTTCCTTGAGGTACAGGCCGAGGTGGTGGAGTTGCAGCCATATTCGACTCAAGCCTATTAATCAATCCTCAACCTAAACTAAACTATAACTCTTTTGAAAGTGATTCCATCGGCACTTGGTTCATTACTATGTCACAATATCAATGTAACAGAGGACTCCTGTGATAACTTTAGTCCCTCCCAAATTAATCATCTTGTTGATAGTGCTGCAGCCTCACTGCGAATGACACTCAACTCTGTCGCTCCTCTAAAAAAGAAGATAATAAAACAGAGAAAGCAAGCTCCGTGGCTTAACCCCCAAACCCGCAAACTCAAGTCAAGAAAACTTTAGAGGAAATGGTGATCTACCAAATTGGAAGAATCTCGTTTAGTCTGGCTAGATAATCTTAAAACATATTAGGAGGCTCTCCGTAAAGCCAGAGCAGCTTATTACTCTTCATTAATAGAAGAAAATAAGAACAACCCCAGGTTTCTTTTCACCACTGTAGCCAGGCTGACAGAGAGCCACAGCTCTACTGAGCCTTCAATTCCTATATGGCTCAGTAGTGACGACTTCATGAGCTGCTTTAACCAGAAAATTCTAAATATTAGAGACCAAATTAATCAAATAAATCTCCTCTCCTCAACTGGTAATGATTTAGCTTCTAAAACAGGAACCTTAAGAACAACTGTAACACCTGAAATATATCTAGACTGCTTTTCACCGATCGATCTTAACCAACTAAATTCAACAATTTCGTCATCTAAACCATTAACCTGTCTCTTAGATCCGATTCCAACTAAGTTGCTTAAAGACGTTTTACCCTGAATTAACACCTCGTTATTAAATATGATAAATCTGTCTTTGTTATCTGGCTATGTACCAGAATCATTTAAAGTAGCTGTAATAAAACCTCTTCTTAAAAAGCCCAGTCTTGATCCAGAGGTTTTAGCCAACTATAGGCCAATATCAAACCTTTCATTTCTCGCTAAAATTCTTGAGAAAGCAGTCGCAAAACAGTTGTGTGATTTTCAACATAACAATACTTTATTTGAGGTTTTTCAATCTGGATTTAGAGTTCATCATAGCACAGAGACGACACTGGTGAAAGTTACCAATGACCTTCTATTGGCATCAGACAAAGGACTTTTCTCTGTTCTTGTCTTGTTAGACTTAGTGCTGCTTTTGACACTGTTGACCATGACCTTCTGCTGCAGAGACTGGAACATTTCATTGGCATAGCAGGAACGCACTGAACTGGTTTAAATCCTATTTATCTGAGCGATCTCAATTTGTACGTGTTAAGAATGAATCCTCCATGCAAACCAAAGTCAGTCTTGGAGTCCCGCAAGGTTCTGAACTTGGACCTATTCTATTCACCTTATATATGCTTCCTTCAGGCAATATTATAAGGAACTACTCCATAAACTTTCATTGTTATGCGGATGATACCCAATTATATCTATCAATCAAGCCAGATGAAACCAATCAATTATCTAAACTTCAATCATGTCTTAAAGACATAAAAAATTGGATGTCCTGCAACTTTTTGATGTTGAACACCGACAAAACAGAAGTTATTGTACTTGGCCCCAAACGCCTCCGAAACGTATTGTCTAATGACATAGTAACTCTGGATGGCATTAACTTGGCCTCCAGCACCACCGTAAGGAATCTCGGCGTTATCTTTGATCAGGACATGTCTTTTAACTCCCACATAAAACAAATGTCAAGGTCTGCCTTTTTTCATTTGCGTAACATTGCAAAAATAAGGCACATCCTGTCTCAAAAAGATGCAGAAAAACTAGTCCATGCATTTGTTACTTCAAGGCTGGATTACTGCAACTCCTTATTATCTGGTTGTCCCAAAAATTCCCTTAAGACTCTTCAGTTTATTCAAAATGCTGCGGCACGAGTATTGACAAGAAGTAGGAAACAAGATCATATTACTCCTGTATTAACTGCTTTGCACTGGCTCTCGGTAAAATACAGAATATAATTCAAAATCCTTCTCCTGACCTACAAAGCCATTAATGGTCAGGCTCCAGTTTATCTTAAGGATCTCATAGTACCTTATAAACCAACTAGAGCATTGCGCTCCCAGAGTGCAGGGTTACCTGTGGTTCCTAGAGTCTCTAAAAGTACAATGGGAGCCAGAGCCTTCAGCTATCAAGCTCCTCTACTGTGGAACCAGCTCCCAGTTTGTGTTCAGGAGGCAGACACCCTCTCCACATTTAAGAGCAGGCTAAAGACTTTCCTCTTTGATAGGGCTGAGCCAGCCCTAACTTATCAAAGTTAGGGCTGGCTCAGGCTTGCCTTGGATGCTGCTATAGGCTTAGACTGCCGGGGGACTTACACCTCTCTCCTCCTTTTCCTATCTGTCTCTCCTCCTCTCCTTCTCTTCTGTATGTATCCATGTCCCTTAAATGCATTTTACTAACTCAACATCCAGGGTATCTAATGTTTTACTATGTTGTTTATTCTCAACACACAACATCTAATGCACTTCTCTCCGTCCTGGGAGAGGGATCCCTCCTCAGTTGCTCTCCCTGAGGTTTCTTCCATTTCCCCCCTTTAATTTTGGAGTTTCTTTTGGGGAGTTTTTGTGCGGTGCGAGCGTCTAAGGACAGAGCGTGTCATCTGCTGTACAGCCTATGAAGCCCCTTGAGACAAATGTTTAATTTGTGATATTGGGCTATATAAATACATTTGATTTGGCTCCAACTTTGTCGGTGCTTGGGCCCTAATAATAATTCCTAGTTTCAATAGAGTACTCAGACCCTAATTAGAAAGTTCAATGCAGCTAAGAAATAGAAACATTGTTTAGACCAGGGGTCCCCAAACTTTTTCCTGTGAGGGCCACATAACTTTTCCCTTCTCTGATGGGGGCCGGGGTCAGTTTGTAACAGAAAAAGTGTGACGATCGCAGGGGTGCCTAAACGTAAACATTTACGTCCTATTAGACCCCGAGACGCGCCCACCATACTAGGAGCCCCGTCAGTCGTGATGCTGGCAAGCTTTGACCAGTCTAGGTCCAACTCTTACATGGTTTGGCATACTTTGCCGAAAATATCCTCCCCCGTTGTAGTCCCTTTGAGACTTTGGAGGGCTGCCAGCTCCTCGCACATCTCAAAGTTTGCGCTAACTCCACGAATAAAAATGAGCAGCTGCGCTGTGTCTTGCACGTCCGTGCTCTCATCCAGTGCTAATGAAATTCAAATTCAAATTCTTTCGTCTTCTGCTGCAGCTGGGCATATACATTACCCCCGATTTCTTCAATGCGTCTGGTGATTGTACTCGCCAACAGACTCACGGCATTAAAGACATCTTTCTTCTCGGGACACACCTCTTCCGCGACAGCATTCAAGCATTTCTTGACAAACTCTCTATCAGTGAAAGGTTTACCGCTGCTTGCTATCAGTTGAGCAACCCGAAAGCTGGCCCGAACGGATGACTGGTTCAGCTGAGCTTGGCGTACAAATGTATTTTGCTGAGCTAACAGTCCACTTTTTAGCTTTGAGAGTTTGTCTGCTCGCATTTGGCCTTGCAAGTTATCATACTTGTCTTTGTGACGGGATTCATAGTGTCGGCGCAGATTGTATTCTTTTGAATACCGCCACCGCCTCTTGACAGATGAGACAAACAGCCTTTTCTTTGCATTGAACAAAAAAATAATCGTTTGACCACTGCAGATTAAATACCCTGCATTCTGAATCAATTTTTCTCTTACCTAACCTTTTTCGCCATTATTCTGTTCTATTTGACAGGGGCTAGTCTAGGATTCGCGTGGCCAGACTGAAAAAAAAATCATAATGCGTCTCTGGTATTGTTCAGGGGGCCGGGCCAAATGTAGAGGCGGGCCTTAGTTTGGGGACCACTGGTTTAGACAATCAATGAATAAAACCAAAAAGAAAAATCTAATAAAATGCCGTTTTATAAAAATTTGTCTTTAAAAGAGGACACTGAGGTGACATGAGGTATGCATGGAATGTAGTCTCTATTAAGGGAAGTTATGAGTATTATTTTATGTAATCAACATCTCTGTTGAATTAATTGGAAGCCAGACTTTAAAACTAGCCTGCAAAATGTTTGAAAACACAGGCCTACTCGTGCAGTAGCCTATTCACATGCTGATAGTTATATTTATTTTCTAATGTTTATTTACCATGCTGGTAATTTTAGTATTTGATCTATTTCATTAAGTCATTGTCACTCAGCTCACTCGGAGAATATATTGATATATATATATATATATATATATATATATATATATATATATATGAATAACCTTTTATCTTCACCAGGATCTAGTCTCAACTGAAATTTTTAAAAAAGAAAATTTCGTTAATAGGAACAAACTTTGTACTAGTAAGCTTCATGAATACGGCCCCTGAAGGATCTGTGCCTGTTACTGGAAGTGGTAACATGATATACATATAGACAGAGTATAATGTATGGTACATGGTATGTTATTCTTTTTTTAATCAGGTAGTGTCACTGCAGGAAGCTTTCTGCTGTTGTTCTTCACCTGTTTTATTGTACTGGAACAGTGATAGTAGTGTACTATTGTAATAATTACAGGATTTCTTTGCAGCAAATTATAATTTATTGCAATGCATTTTATAAAGCTATTGATCAGATGACTTAAGAGGACTTTATTTAAAAGATGTTTCCCTTCAAATTAACTTGGAAATGTAACACAGCCAAAGCCTATTTGTGAAAACATAAGGAGGATGTTTATCTTAATATGGTCTGGATATTGTATCATTTTCCCACTCATAAATGTTGAACAATCAGTGGGGTAAAGAATTTGAAGTGTTTGCAAGTCATTTTCAGGGCTGAGTATCAAAACTCAATTCTATTTTTGGTACTGACCACAATCCACCTGTAGCACTGAGCATTGACAAATGTCAAACATTGAAAGTTAGCATTAAAAGGGTCCAATCAGTGCAGATTTACCTTGAATTCATGATTTGGAAACATTCAAAATGCTATTTCAAGAAGACATTGTTCACACATAATAGTTACACAATTCAACACGTACATCATTTATTCTATTCTTATCATAGTGAAATACAGTAGGTGGATGTTGGACATCCTACTCCTCTCCAGCAGTGGTGAGAACAATCTTGTTTGGGTGGTAGTAGTGCTCGTCGACGAGAGGAACACCCTCCTTCTCTCTGTGCTGGATCACACGCTCCGCCTCCCTTCTGGCCCACTGCCGCATGCTACACACACACACACACACACACACACACACACACACACACACAC